>JANRMT010062832.1:6929529-6953134 GCA_026402145.1 Polypterus bichir lapradei | reverse complement strand
GATACTGTACATTTGACCTTTAAGGATTGATACTGTACATTTGACCTTTTAAGTTATTTTTTAATGACAATTAAATCTTCCCAGGCTGGAATACTCGCCTCTAATTTTAAAAAGATACATCCTTCAGTCTTCTGGATTCCCCCATATAAGCATTCTGGTGTTCCTGGTATTTACTGCTCTCAGTTTGAAGAATGAATGCTTTCTGCCTATGGAACATGGTTTTGTCTATCAGATAATCAATTTTTATTTTATAAGTGCTTTTCTTTGTGACACCTCATACAGCGCTGTTCATCATTCTGAAAAGTAGAGCAGGACTCTTTTTTAAGTTTCCACATAGGACACTATGCCTGCTTCTTGTTTCCTACATTAGTATTAAAGTACGGTTCCACATCTTCTTTATGACCCTCTTAAGAATTTTAAGAGCTGCCTATAAAACCAAGCATCGCCTATCCTTCTGTCAAGATGTAATTCTTGTAGACTGCCCTCGTAACTCAGATCCTGGAAAGCAGACGCTTACGAAGAATAGCCAAAAACTAAAAGTAATAAAAAAGAGACAAGTGTCTACGTTTTCCAACTGACAATATCGATCAGTTCATTTTGTTGTTAAAACACCTTTCTGGACGAGTACTGACACAGCTCTTTCTGAAGTGATAAGAATTATGACTTAATGCCTTAATGAGCATACATGTTTAATATTTAATTAAGAATTCATTATAACTGCTATTTACACTCTTAATTTTTAATACAGCTCATGTGTAAAAGATACAAGTGTTGTTTTATCAACAACCTTTTGTCACTTCAAAATGATTTTTTTCATAATTATCATGTAAGAAGCTGTGTCTTCTTATATTTTGTCTCTTAGCATGCCATAGGGACATTGCATGCATTCATTAGCTTGCTCTATGACAATTATAAAGGCAATAATACAGAATTATATGTGAAACATCATAAGTAATGAAGAGTAGGGCATAAAAGCCTCTCTGAAATATTATAAGCTATTTAAAAACCTAATATATTTGTTTTATGGCAATCCCACCCCTCTTTAGAAACCCTCAGCTTTATGAACTGCCCTAACAAAATAAATAAAATACAAAAGAATATTACTTTACCTACAATGTGTGGAGAGCAAACCATAGTGAAAACTTCATCTAGATATATGCTGTTCCTGATTCAACAATCCCTCTAAAAGCTCTGAATTAAAGAACAGATGCAGCCCTCTCATTTACACGAGGCATCGAAGGAGTTCAGTGCTGGCTTGACATTTACAGAATTTGTTTTTCTCCTCTAATTACAGGAGAAAACCCATCCATTCATCCATCCACAAATTCACCCTTTCATTTTTATTCCTTCTGTTGAAGATATAAAGCTTCATTGCTGTGTGAAAATCGCATGTAAAAATATGGATTTATTATACTTAATGGCAAAGTTAAATTGTAATATATTTCTCTACACTTTTATTACATTTTCGTATCAAATAATATTTTTCACTTTTTGTTTAAACATTGTATAAAGAGTTTTCTATTGCCTACATTGTGTGGCAGACGATTGTAGAAGGGAAGGACCGGGAATGGGTCAATATCTTCCCCGGGGCGCAAGAGGGCAGCCCCCCTGGATTACATCAGGACCACGGATGGGGAGCTTGGAAGCTCAACCCTTTTGACATCTGTAGCCACTGCCAGGGGGCGCCAGGACAATCCCAGAGCCCTGGTGTGGTGGAAGTACTGCCGGAAGAGGAACCAAATGCACCTGTAGTGTTCCCGGGTGCCCATGCAGCACTTCTGCCACACCAGGAAGTGCTGCAAGAAGTTCATCAGGGTGCAACTGGGATACATCCGGGTGCAACATAAAAGGGGCCGCCTCACTCCATTCGGAGAGCCGGAGTTGGGAGGCAGAGGACGGAGCTTGCGAGTGGAGGAATGAGGGTGGCAGTGAAGAGAAGTGAAAAGAAAGGAAAAGAGAAAGGAAGGACTGAGCATTGTGAGTCTGAGCATTGTGTGGTGCTGTAAAAGGAAAGAAGAAATTAAATGTGTGTGTGTTTTGGACTTCTGGCTGTCTCAGTATCTGTCTGTGTCCGGGCTTCTTTCACAATGGAAATATCAAAACAGACAAATTACAGTTAGCTAGTAGTATGATTTTATAAAATAAAATGTTTTTTTTTAAACATTCACTTTTTGAGATTATGTTCAATATTAGGTTGTTCTTGGGATTCTACTACTACAGCAACATTTCTTTATATAGCACGTTTTCATTCAAATGATGTAGCTCAAAGTGCTTTTCAAGATGAAGAAAGAAAAAAGAAAAATAAGATTAGGCAATACTAAGTAACAAAAAATAAAGTAAGGTCCAATGGCCAGGAGGACAGAAAAAACAAAAAAAAACTCCAGAGGGCTGGAGAAAAAAATTAAATAAAATCTGCAGGGGTTCCGAGGCCACAAGTTAATTCAAAACATTGAGAATCACAACTACAACTAAGACATATGTTCATATACTGTATCTTCAGTCCTACTACATTTCAGTGGCTTCCATTTAAGTTTAAAGCCGATGTTAAAATCATCCTTCAGAGACGAAAAGTCATAAATAGTTTAGACTGCCCTAACCTTGAAAAACTGTTTGTGCTTCTGGAATGATCTGCCTACAAATGTTAGAAAAGAAATTTCAGACATAACTGTCAGGATGGTGACCTGTTGAGCCCTTGTATGTGTTTTTTTTTTTTACTTTGTGCTTTGTTGTATTTATTTTAATAATTTTTTTGTTATTGTGATGTTTGGGCATTGCCGTTGAGTATTTTTGGATTGTAGACACCAAAACAGTTCATGTTTTTGTCAGCAGGCAGTATGTGGTACTGATATCCTGTGGCCACCAAAAGTGGTGACACATGGCATCACTGTTTAAGATGGTGGTGCACTGTGCATTTCATCCATGTTTCTGGATATTAAAACAAATCTTTGTAGCTCCTGTACTTGGTTTTAAAGGAGTTGGTATTACTGTCTGTTTCCAAGTTCACCCTCTGGTTATGTTAGGTTTCACTTTGATTTCTTCAATCTCTAGCACATTTAAAGACTACAATTTTGACTTCAATTTCAGGTCTAAGTTGCCTAAATTTCTTTCCGGCCTTTTACTTCCTAAACAAAACAAATGTATTTACATACTTATTTCAGACAATGTTTTCTGAGAATTTTCAAACTGATTTTCCATGTTTTTTAAATTGCAATCATTTTGCAGTTATTTTGTTTTTTTATTAAGTTCCAGTCATTTTCTTCCTAATCTCTGCAACATGCATTAGCACTTGATGTACCCTGGAATTGTGATAGACAAACCCACTATAGTGACTACACAAGGCAACAAAATTTAGTAAACATACCCCAAGATGTAAGACAAAAATCTGACAATGATATCGTCAGAAGCCAAAACAGCGATTAAAGCATAAGCAAAAACATTAGATGTAAATCTATGTCCCCAAACAATGTACAGAGCAGACCTTTATAATGTTGCAGTAATGACCTCACGTGTCACTGTCTACTGAACAACCTTGTGGCAACCACGCAAATACAAATCATAAAATGACAGCAAACAGACAGAGAACATGGTTTACTTTAACCTCCATTAGAAATGCATGTAATTCAAAAACCAACCAGTAACCAGATTCCTTGATCTTTAAAACCTCCAAAATTTAGTTTGTTATTTTTATTTGCTGAGGAGAAACTGTATAAAATTTGAAAATAAACACCAGATCATGGGTGGCACGGTGGCGCAGTGGGTAGTGCTGCTGCCTTGCAGTTAGGAAACCCGGGTTCGCTTCCCGGGTCTTCCCTGCGTGGAGTTTGCATGTTCTCCCAGTGTCTGCGTGGGTTTCCTCCAGATACTCCGGTTTCCACCCACAGTCCAAAGACATGCAGGTTAGGTGCATTGGCGATTCTAAATTGTCCCGGGTGTGTGTGTGTGTGCACCCTGCGGTAGGCTGGCACCCTGCCCATGGTTTGTTTCCTGCCTTGCACCCTATGTTGGCTGGGATTGGCTCCAGAAGACCCCCATGACCCTGTAGTTCGGATATAGCGGGTTGGATAATGGATGGATGGATGCACACCAGATCATGACAACCACCATCAAGAGTTTCGTGGTAGCTTTAACTGTAGCTCACACAATGATCAATCGCAACTGGTGACAAAAAACTTTTTAACACTTTAAGAAACTTTTACTAATGTATTAGTGTTTCTTAGCATATACTGAACCATTATAGTTTTTTGTTTTTGTTGCATATTGTTTGCATATAAGAGTAAACAGAAAAGCATTGATATTTAAGCTGAAATGTATTTATGATGTAAACCTGCTTATTTCATCCATCCATCCATCCATTATCCATCCATCCATCCATTATCCATTATCCAACCTGCTATATCAACATATGGCAAAAAAAGAAATTTAGAATAAGTATATTATATATTTTAAGCAATAAAAAATAACATAATAAGGTAATTCAAACAAAAATGAAGTAATTGTATATTGAATACATAGCATTTAAAATTGCTTGCATCATGGCAAATAATGAATATTCATGATACCTAGAGAATGTTGTTTTTATGTTGAATGAATGTTTTTTTTATTGAAATGCTACCAGCCTTACTTACCTAAATAAGGCACCTAAGAAATAAAAATAAAACAAAAATTAGATCCTAAGATAACATTGCCGGAAGTACATAGACAGAAATGTGTGGCTGAATTAATGACATACATTTGAAATGATTTGCTGGCATGGTGACGCTGTGGTTGGTGCTTCCTGCTGATGACCCCAGGGACCCTGCTTTGAACCCTGGATGTTCTTCTTATTTTTGTCAGGAGTACTTTTTTCCCCTCTGATCTCAAAAATGTGGATATTTGGTTAATTGGTACTTTAAGTAAGTCAGCATGCCCTTTGATGGAATTGCATTCTATTAGAGGATTGTAAGGTAAGGCCTACATTTTGTTTTTTTATTCTTAAATAAAGAAACTATGCATAGAAATATAAATCACAAGTTAGAACATTAATAACGGCACTATTGAAAATGCCCGGATTAGTGGCACCATTGTGTATTATAAGTCAATAATTTTACAGGAAGTCCACAAAGACTTTGAACTAATGTAGGATGTGGATTGCAGGCACATAGCCAACAGAAATCCTTTTAGATATGGAGGTCGCAGCTAAATATTCTCATCTTGATCAAGTTGGACCAAACTGTTTACTGAAAATTCCGAGGAACATTGCTCTTTATTCAAGAATAAAATAGTGGAAGTGCATGGACATCCTGACTCACAGGAAAAGGTGCTACTAAGGTGAGGGTCTAAGACTTTCAAAAGAAAGTAGTTCTGCGATAGTGCCAGATCAAGCTTGAAAACTGGTGCCAGGCGTAATGAGTCCAATTGAAAAGATCTGTACCTGGCCTAGGTCTGTCTGAACATTGTTTTCCTTAAAAGAGAATTTATTTCTATCTATTACAACTAAAATAACAATCTTTGATACCAAGATTATTCAAGTATTGGATCGACCATTTCCATTGCAGCATTTTTAGACATGTCTTGTCTTGATCACATCTGTATGTGAACTGAAGTTGCACAAGGACAAGAGAATGTTGCTTGCATCCCAGTACATCTGTGTTATAGGCACTCTGGGGATATCTGTTCTAATTTGTTCTAATCTTTTTAATTTACTTAGGTTTAGATGATTTAGGTGAAGCATCTTTCACCTATAGCACAATAGCCTGTACTGTATATGTTATCTGCAGTGGGCTGGCACCCTGCCCGGGGTTTGTTTCCTGCCTTGCACCCTGTGTTGGCTGGGATTGGCTCCATAGACCCCGTGACCCTGTAGTTAGGATATAGCGGGTTTGATAATGGATGGATGGATGTATATGTTGTATAGTTATAGTATTTTTCACTAATTCAATGCAGTGAAAATACTGCTTTTTGAAATATACTAAATTCCGAATACAGAAAAGGCACTGTTCTAATGCTGACTGTTATATTCAACATATAAGGTAGTGTTACTGTATATAGACTTAAATATATTTATGAAGATATTATAGCAAGTAGTGTTTCATATTTTTAAAGTTCCTATATTCCTTTCTTCAAATTCTTTAATTAAGCCATGGCCTTTATTACTTATCACTCATTGAAGTTCAACATTTCCTGGTAGTGTATGTGATTTTATAGTAAGACATGCTGAGGATTTGGAGTATAGGTTGAGCAGTTGTTTGAGCTTAACCTTACAGGTAGCCTTCATTCGTCGGGCATGACATAGTAATTAACTCCACTGTTCAGATTAGTGATATGGACTATCACATCTTTTTAAACCACATACAGTTTTCTTTGTGTCCCTGTTGCTGGGTAAATATTTGACCACTCACAGTTTGCACTTAATCAATGGTTTCTTTTTTGGTTCATGCTAGTGGTCATAGACACAGTGTGAGAGAGTAAAAGTAATCATATCTTTCATATGCACACCTGCACAACTGTGTATTGCAAAACGTACAGTAGTTACAGCAGAAATGAACAATTTCATCTCAGCTTGTTTTTGGAAATTTCCTCAATAAAAGCTCACCTCCTTTATTGACTGGAAGAGGATGTGGAGGGGGGTGTGTTGCAAAATAAGAGGCTTTGCTAGTTGCCACTTTATTATTTAGGTACCATATCACTATAGCTCCATTCAAAAAACAGTAGCTCCTACGTATTAGTGATTTACAATCTTTTTTTTCTAAATACACTTGATGAACTGCTTCTTTTTTGTATGGAATGTCATTCTATCTAATCTGAATCTTACAACTGCATAGTGTATTATCTTCTTCTCAGAGGTAGAGGGCTGGACTTAACTATGAAAAAGATATGGCTTTACTACTGCTTTTTTGTCCATGTAATTGGATAAACAGGTAAATACATCTGTGGTCATCAGGATATCAGACTGAACAGTTTCACTCCACTCAGTATAACTTCAAAGGAATGATCACAGTTGGGATAGTTAGTTTAAAACAGTTTTCCTTTACAAATGAAGAAATCTTAAATTGAAACCTGGATTAGTTTTCTCATTATGTCCTGGACACAGTAACCCTTACTAATTACATTACTTTACGTTACTCTCTAAACTCATAAATAAATACCAGTTAAAATGTACAAGGATGGCACTCAAATGTATTTCAGTATTTTAATATGGGAAGTAACCAATAAGAGTGAATGCAAATTCAACAGTTAAACAAGTAAACTACATGACTTAAATCCAAGCTAGTTCACATAAATAAAAATCTCTCTATTATATTAAAAGAGGTTTCCGTCGTGTCCGTGTTATTCAGCCTTGACTACTCCCCTCCTCACTGCTCGCCCAGTCGTTACTCCTGCTCTGCACATCCTCTCTCCGTACCACCCCATGACACTCTCAGTGCTAACTTGCACTTTAACGCAGTCGGTTATAATGGCAAGGCAGAAAAGCAAATTATCTATTCAAGAGCGTCTAATTTTACATTGTGATAGAATTACAACGGCAATAGCTGATAATGAACATCGAAAAGAAGAAAATGAACAAAAAAGAGCTGCACATAATGATAATCAAGAACAAAGAGAATCGTCCAATAAATGAGAAAGGTAAAAATATCCCAAACAGCATGTGAACAGAAATGCAAAGAAAGCAGCTTTTATAGAAGTTAGTTAAAGGATAAAGTAATTCATAATAATCTTTTTGATGACAATTTAATTTTATTTATTTTTTAAGTTACTTTTTATTACATTTTATTATGTTTTACTTTTTACTATGTTTTATTATTCATTGGTTTTCGATCTACAATAACTTAGGACCAACACGTCTTCTCCCGCACCCTGCATACTCTTCTATATGTCATCTCTTGAAATACAATCGCTTTCTCTAACAGAGGAGTAGCGCAACTGTGAGATAGCGGATGCCGCCGGGGGTTGGATAGCGAAACAAGCAGGAGGTATAGCCCTCTAGTAAATCCATCCATCCATTATCCAACCCATTATATCCTGACTACAGGAGCCAATCCCATACAACACAGGGAGCAAGGCAGGAAACAAACCACGGGCAGGGCACCAGCCCACCGCAGGGCACACACACACACACACACTAGGGACAATGCATCTAAACTGCATGTCTTTGGGCTGTGGGAGGAAACCCACACAGACAACATGCAAACTCCACGCAGGGAGGACCCGGGAAGCGAACCCGGGTCTCCTAACTGCGAGGCAGCAGCGTTACCCACTGCGCCACCATGCTGCCTCCCCAGTAAATAATAAATAAAATAAAATTGGTTTAACCACTTGAGCACATAAAAAAAAATAAAGTTGGTGACTGGCAAAATTATTGCTAATGTAGTAAGTACCCAGAAGGTCCAGCTAACCTGCATTGTTTATTGTGTAACATACTCCTGTTTGAAATAATTTTTATTGTTTAATGTTTTATTGTTTATTTTTCATGGGTTCCACCATTTTATGTTGTTTTTCCATGGGTTAACCCATTCAGTTTACTGTTGCGGTTTCAGTTGTTATCAGGTGATTCACCTTACAACCTGTGTAATATTACTAACTAGCCGACCTGCGGCGTAACATACGCCGCATAATTATTCATTGATGGGTGAACACTTCCTGAAAGACACAGTTCAGCAATCCTCTATTCAGCATCGCGATAGGGCGGCGGCCTTCACTCCAGGTTCGGTGTCAGTCTAACAAAGGAAAAAAAGAAGGGGCACAGAAACAACAGGGAGAACAGAAGCTTGCAGGGACAAACAAAGACGGCAGAAGTGAGAGAGACCTGTTAGCAAAGCAAAGCAGTCGGAACCGAAAAGAACAATGAGAAGTCAACGTGGCTCAGAGGTGCATGTGGACTGTAGCAGAGACCAAAGCGACTGAGGATGTGTTTGGTGAGGTGTTGGGGACGAGCACATGAGCAGGCAGTGCGCATGCCTCGAGATTGAGGGTGGGCACGGGAGAAGGGTTAGAGTTGGTGGGCGGGGCTGGTCGGGCGACTTGGTCGATTATATATATAGATTCTGTTCCTATTTAAGATGGCAACATACAGCTCACATTATCCTAGCTTCAGGTGATAAACAAAAAAAACAAACAATAAATTCAAGAAGCATTTCTTTGTATGGTTAGGTCCAAAAAGAAAAAATAATAATAATAATTTGGTTTAGGACTCCTGACTAATATTACTTTGGCTTTGAGTTCTGTTTCAAATTTGGTTGCCTGTTGACTTCATGACAATGAATTCAGGGCCATTACAATCACTGTGCTTTATTCCCCTTTGTCTCTTTGGTCCTGATCTCCAATTAATAATAATCAATTACATTTATATAGCGCTTTTCAAGGCACTCAAAGCGCTTTACATACAAGGGGGGGGGATCTCCTCAACCACCACCAGTGTGCAGCATCCACCTGGATGATGCGACGGCAGCCATAGTGCGCCAGAACGCCCACCACACACCAGCTTACTGGTGGAGAGGAGACAGAGTGATGAAGCCTATCAGTGTATGGGGATGATTAGGAGGCCATGACGGTCAGAGGCCAATGGGCAAATCTGGCCAGGATGCCGGGGTAACACCCCTACTCTTTTCGAAAGACATCCTGGGATTTTTAATGACCACAGAGAGTCAGGACCTCGGTTTAACGTCTCATCCGAAAGACGGTGCTTTTTTTTTTTTTTTTTTTTTTTTTACAGTATAGCGTCCCCATCACTATACTGGGGCATTAGGACCCACACAGACCACAGGGTGAGCACCCCCTGCTGGCCTCACTAACACCTCTTCCAGCAGCAACCTAGTTTATCCCCAGAAGGTCTCCCATTCAGGTACTGACCAGGCTCAACCCTGCTTAGTTTCAGTGGGCAACCACTCACCTTTTGGCAATTACTCACCTTTTGGCAGACATCTTATGTTCTATTCTCTTATTTATTTCTTCATGTTTATTACAAATTTTCAAGAATTGTCCACAACCCACATCGTTCAAAATAGTTGATTCTTTCCCAGAAAAAGAAACACTATGAACAAAAAAACTTGACTTTAGAAACAGAAGTCTACTTTTTTCTTGCCTTTACCACTGATATTTATTCAAGGAAAAAAATAGCACCCTGCTGAAGTACTAAAAGTTAAAGCCCCCTTTGGTAACGTAGTAAGCATAAAAGATCTTGAAAATTGAAGCTGACGCACAAAGCTGTAAAGTGATGCCTGTAGCATATTCAGGTCCTGAAGTTTTGACAAAGCAAGTAGATTATTCCCACTTCACATTTAAAGCCCTACACTGAACACTGCTTGGTGCTTGTTTTCCTCTTTACAACCAATGTTGCTTTAAATATATTTTTTTTCTGAATGCTTTTTGGCTTTAGGATACTCAGTGGGGTCAAAGGCTGACGTGGTAATAGAATGTAGTAAAGTAGCTCAAAGGCCATATTTCATGATAAGCACTTCTTGGAAAAATTACAAGCTGCATTTTACTTCTATAAAATCCCTGAAGTTAATTTACTTCCTTAGACTGAGACACTTTTTAAACTCATTTGACTATGTTTTACATGACATGAGATTAATGGTACCATACAACTATAGACTGGTGCATTTGATTGGAAGATTTCTGAAAAATGCTTTTCAAACAGCCTTTGTGAGAATTAAGAGGAAAAGAGTCCAATAAAACCGCCACATAAATTGTTAACAGCCTCTCTGCTTCCATATGGGTAATGCGGTCACAGTCCTTTTACAATATCTTTAAATTTGTTTCAATCTTTCGGTTACGAAAATTGTAACCTTATTATTGCAGTGAGTGGAAATCTATGGAACAAAATTTTTACTTTGCTAAAAATGTTAAAAATTGTTTATGGTCAGTATTTCAAAATGTTTATTTTAAGCAAATTAATTGTATACATTTTACTTAAAATGATGAAGTTGAAACAGTTTACCTCTTAAAAAGTATTCTTCCTTGTCCATCCTAATATTTGTTAGAATAATCATTCACCTCCTATAGGTTTGTATTATAGATTTTCATCCCAGGATCCTGAATATTTTTGTTTTGCTCTTAGGGACCACAGTAATGCAATAAACTTCAGCAAGACCATAAAAAATCTAAGTTAATTTTACAAAATAGAGAGATTGTAAACAAAAACTCCTCAACACACAAAGTATTATGGCCTGTCTGTCCACTATAGACCACATTAAGCAGTATTTTCTGTTCGGTAATCCATTAAAGCAGCCACATAAATTCCTCACAATCCAGCGTGTATCCCTTGTAATTCTGTAATAAACAGAATATTGTGAAGAGCTGAAAGGAAAAAAGAAAGGAACAATAAAGATGTCTTGGGTCCTTGCAAGTCTCATGCTATCATGCTAAGAGAGCGTGATCTGAATGAGCCACAACTTCTGTTGCCTTCATGGTTTAAATGGTTCCCGGGGCAAAAGAAACAGAACTTGCAGGGTTATACCCAAAGTGATGTTATGGTCCATCTCAGAATTCGTCCTCTGCTCTTCGAGGAAGAGAGAAGAGGTGGTTAGTGATCGATTTGGTCCTTGCTCTGTGACTGACTACTTGCCATCATAGAGCCACTTAAAACTCTCCCTAAACACCCGCGTAAGCCATTCTCTCAACTCTGTCATTCAGCAGACACCTCTGCCCCCTGTTCTTTAAGGTGCTTGGCTATTCAGATTCTGTACAAGTGTGGTAGTGTATTAAAATCTATTGATAGTTTTAACAATAATCATCAGTGTACAAGGTACAATTTGGTATATTGTTCATTCTTTTTCAAGTCAAGAATTATGCATATACGGATAAGATCTTTCACAAACAGAATATGCCTGATGTCCTGTTTGTCCCATTTGATAGGATGAAAGGCAACAGTGACGATTTCCTCCATAGAGTTCCAGGGTTGCTTTTCTCCACCTGTGTACATAATGTGCTTTCTGCCTTAAGCTGCCAAACAAAGAGACCAATATGTAAATGGAATTCTGATCTACTTGTTGACTGGAGATATTACACTCAAATTCTGTTAAAATGCATGTGTCTCCTGTGTACCTACAGTTGAGGGCCAAATGTGGCTTCCAGGGTTACTAAACCTTAGGCACAAAACTGGCACTATATGCAGAGTCCCGTGATAGTTGGACTTAGCAGTTAGTCGGAAAATCATTTTTTTTCACTTGAAGCAATTGCAGTATTTGACTATGAAACAGTATCAGTTGGTAATAAAACAGCTATGAAATCTAGGTTTTTCTTTTCTTTTAGTCAGGTGACAAAGGTGACAGGGCCTGACAAGTCAGAATACAAGTAGAGGCCAGAAAACCAGGAGATCAGAAAGTACAAGTAACAAAGCCAAATTGAGGAGTCAAGAAGAAAGGTCTAAAAATAAGTAACAAAAGGAATGAACCAGACTAAAATTTTTTTCTTTCCAGAAACATTCACATCTTATTTAGATCAATGATGCAATATGTTATGTGACCAGCAATGGGCAAAGTAACCATAAACAATATGGCTGCAACTGTGAATGACAGAGGCATACTATCACATGGTTGTGACTAAAGGTAAAAAGATAACGGTAGTACAACAAAGTCATAAAAATATCTTGAAATATAAACAACTAAAAAATATATTTAAAAAAAATGTTCAAAAATGAGTCTTTAGCGTTCAAACAAACAAAAAAACAAAAACACAAGACCATTAGAGCAATGTGCCCTAAATAAAAACATAAGGAATAAGGCCACATTGTTTATTAAAGTCAAGCAACATCTAAGTTAGGATATGTTAAACTCTTCCATCCCAATGTGCAAAAATGAACCTCAAGAATGGTTCCTTTTAAGGATTTGTAAGGGTAGAAAACTTTTAAGTTTGTACCTCAATGTGTTTCTGAATTAATAGATTTACTTTTGCAACATGCAGACTCCTAAAAGCACAAATATAGGATCATAGTGGGATCATATGAGTCTTGCATGCAGTCACACATAGAGTATGTAGCACTTTATATGGACCCTTATGAGGCAATGGAGTCCTATTGTCTCGTAACACTCACGTGTTAAACCATAAAATCCTACGGAGTAAAACTTGATTATTCATTACATTTAAATTTTAATGGATTGTTTTGGCACTGAACGACATTTTCACATAATCTTTTTTTGTACTGGAGAAGTAAGCCAATCTCAGTATTGAAGCGCTGGCCAAATTGCTGAAAAATGCAGCTTGTTAAATGGTGTTCTTGCCAATGCTGTAAAACGTCTGATCTGTTCTCATTTTCAGTTTGTTTAATAATGGCATCTTCAGGGACTCTACACAGCAAGGGCTTTTCTTAGCATCGATCTGTTACTTTTTGGTATGCAATAAAAAAAAAATAAAAATAACTTCAGATCGCTTCATTTCTCAGATGTGACTTCTTTATTTCATTATAAAAACTCATTTACAGGACGTTTATGAAATTCGTGTAATTAGAGATTTTCAGGCACACTTCTTAATTGATCATTAGGTGAACTAGTTAGGGGTGGTAATGGGTTAATTATAGCTATTTGATGAGGCTCAATGTGAATACTGGGAAATCATAAATTGAACAAAGCTAATTGTAGAGGGCACCAAATTTAATCGGAGATTATTGTGAGATACAGTAGAGGGTACTTATGGTTTCCCCGTTGTTATTTTACCCAGTTTAGAAGCCATGCAATATCTTTACATCTATCTTCATTTTATATAATGCCATGTACGGAGTGTGATTAAAAGAATGAGAGTTCAAATAAGTGTTACTTGAATAAGCAAAACAACAGAACAAAAATATGACAAAGAGTTAGCTCCAGATCTACACTCTTTGAGAACCAAACAGATTAGAAAATTTATTTAATCATCAGTTTATACTCATACAATGCAAATCTGGTTGTCCTAGGCTGATGGGACACTTCACAGCCTAAACCAGTATGCACCCAAGGTGACTTTCACATTGTCTTTGTCTTACCTGGATCTACAGTGGATGATAGTTAATGTGTTTCTGCTACCGTTAATCTGTACAGTGTAAGCCTCAGGCAGTCAGAATATAAGAATATAAAAGCTGCGAAGGAGAAAAGGACATTTTGATTGCTCATTTAAAACAGCAATAGCTACAGGGCACTGTAGTTAGACTTCTCTTATAATGCCGTGACAGCTCCGCAGATTCAACTCCTCTGAGTTCTGGAAGATGGTGTGTGTAACTTTGTGTCTGACAGGGTGGATCTGACAGTATCAGGCAAGAAAAGAATAGTCTAACGGCAGGCAGTTGAACACAACAAGGGCAAATTATGTGATGCTTCTTTTCTACATTTTTTAAAATAATGATTTTTTTTTCATGTTTCCAGATTTTGTAGCACTAAAGCATTCAGCTGACAGCACTAGTACAGCAAAATGGGCCATTGGCATGAACTTGAATCTTAATCTTCATGGGCCTTTCAATCTTATTTTTAATGCATCTTAAACCTTTATGAATGGATATGTGTGATGATGCGGGTTCTGGCTCCACACTCCCATCTGATTTTTGGAAGCCCACACCGTCGATAATGTCACCGAGTGAGCTAAACAGTGAGACAACATTTGAGCAAGGGGATGGTAAAAAGTGCTTTTATTAACAACAATCAAAAAGAAATCAGTGTCCAAAGAAAGTGCAGTACTTCTCAATAAATAAATAAATAATCCTTAAGAAAATATGGCGGTTAAAACAATAAGAAAAACAATCCTTTTAAAACGAGAGGTTAAAATGTTTCTTTCAGGAGCAGTCATTAAAAATCCACAACAAGCCCGGTGCTGTTCTTTTAACTGGTGACTCCACTGCTTCTCCCTGTCCAGGCTTCGCAACAGGGGAGCCACTCTACCTGCAGCTGACCTTCTCACCACTACCGATCTGGCGGCGTTCCGATCCCTGGCTTCGGTTCCGCTCCCTCCAGACCGCAACCTGGGAATTCCTCTCACGGCCAAGGCTCCCACGTGGAGGACAACACATCCCAAGTTCTGACTCCCGTTGCCATCCGCGGCCCCATGCGGAGTCATCCATCTCCTTCTTTGGTCACTCCCGCTACCTGCTTGTTCAGCGGGAGCGACAACAACTACAATGCCCTGGGTGTCGGCCAAACACCCAGGCTGCCTTCAGCTGCCTGTGAGCATTCGCTCGCTCGCCCGCCGGCCCGCTTCCTGCTGCACCGATTTGTTTGCTCTCCTCCTCACTGCTTCCTGCTGTCAACCTCCGTTTCCTTCTCTCTTTCTTTTTACTGTCCTCTCCAACCGACTCGCCCTTCTTTTATAATGCGAGGGGCCAGAGCAGCTGTAACACATTAGCCACGGGAGCAATCACGGATGTGGGCAGTTCCTCACCCGTGCACACGGTGAGAAACGCCCACACTGCTGATTGCCCCGGCTTGCTATGGCCCAACGCCACCTCGCTAAGCCGCCGCGAGAGCGGTGATTATTTATTTAAAAACTGGCCTTTGCTAAACGAGCTCAGCGAGCTGTGGACCCGCTATACCACAATATGTCTCTAAATAAATGTGCTTTGAGACTTGAGATGTTCTTTACTCCTTTCACTCAATCTGACAGATAACATTTTTTTCAAAATAGAAGAAAAGTGCATTTTAATGGAAGGATAATTCCTCAATCTCTCCAACATAACAAATCTCATTGGCATGTGTTTTCCCCACTTTCTAGTGTTTGCACTACTTATGTCAAACCCTAACATACACATTATTTAGATGCGTAAGTTTCCAGAGAAATGTATACAAACTTAGGAAGGTCATGCAAACTTCACATAAACATAAGGATGATACACATAGACACATGCATACTAACATATAGTGTTAGGATCAGAATTCAAACCCAAGAAGTGGTGTTGACCATGATGCCATCTACTGTTAAACTTAAAATCATTCATTAATCCATGACCTGAATCATTGTTTTTATTTTAAGAGTTTGCACAGAGATGGAGCCAATCCCAGCATGAAGGTAGAAAATATACTTGGAAGGGATGCAGTCTGCTTTAGGGCACATTCATCTATACTGGGCACAAAAAAGAGTTACTAGTTAATCTAGCTTTCATGTTTTTGGGATGCTGGAGAAAAACAAGGTTACAGAAGAACACCCTACATTAGGAATATGTGCAAACTTCATACTATCAGTGACTGAATGAGCATTCAAAGCCAATCACAAGCAATACTGTAGTGTGTCTAAAAAGAAGACCTGTCCAAAATAAAATACAATTTAACCCCTGTGGGGAAAATACACAAAAGTAACACTTAAAAAAAAAAACCAATTAAATAGAATATATGAATGGACAGAGCGAAAAAACAATACAACAAATAAGCAAAGGTAAAACAAATAGCCTGCAGCCTATCCGAGCCTAACTAAGAGTATTATACCTTTGTATATCAGAAGCATTCTCTCAGCCTGTCATGACTTTCTCTGTTACACGGCGCCTTATTTACTACTAAAAGTCAAAATGTTGTCCACAACCCACCTCTGGATTCTACAGTCTTACGTAAAACAGAGGCAGTTGCTGTTTGCCTAACTACACATTCAGTGCTCTAGATGAGGGAGCTTTACTGTTTTCCCAGCAGAGTCAATTATCAAATTTCATTCCTGGCCATTGCAACTTAATCTTAACTCCCCAGTCACCAACCATTTATGTCTGAGCCCTGGAGTTATTCTTAACTTAAATCAGTACCTAATCCCTGAATAATGGTTGTCCTAGGCCAGTAGTTCTCACGATAGGTCATGGGAGAGGCTGCTGTGGCTGCAGGTTTTCATCCTAACCAACTCCTGTTCTTATTTGGACTTGCACTTTTATTAAGAAAGGAGACATTTCCCTTCTTTATTGAGCATCAGTTCAGAAATGACCAACTAAAATTTATATTGCAATTTTAGAAAGCATGTATGTATGTTACATTAGGATAACTTTTCATGTATTATTTTTCTCTATCTTCCTATTTAAGATTTTGTTCTGGTTATTTCAGTCCTTTCTTAATGATGAGCACACAAACGAATATGATGCTGAAACTGATGCTAATATTCAAGGTTTTTGACACTTTTGTATGTGCTGCTGGTCACCCATTAACCCTGGATACAATTAAGTGTGCAAAATCTATAGATGAAATTGAATTAAAAAGAAAGTTCAGTCCTTGAAGTGTACAAATATTTCTAAACTTTTTACAAATATAAAAATAAATTCTAATAAAGAATGAAAGTAAAAGGTCAAATAACTAAACAATAACATCATTTGCGAGTAACAATGACTCAGTGTTAGTAAAACTAATGACAACAGGCAAACCATACACATAAAATGTAACTGCTTCACATGGAGTGAGGTCATCAGTGCAGTTCCTCTGTTTCTCGCAGGACGTATAACGCTGCTCGTGTTGTGATTGGGGTGGTTTAAACGCACGCTAAAGAGATGCTTTCGGATCATCTGCTGTCTTTCTGCTGCTGCTGCTGCTGCTGGCGAGCTGCGTGTTCTTTTTGTCACGCTGCACGCCGATCATTTCAAAGCCTATACAGCAGCTGTCCTTTTGCCACTTTGTGTCTCTTCCGCCGCAGTGGGTAGCGCTGCTGCCTCGCAGTTAGGAGGCCTGGGTTTGCTTCCCGGGTTCTCCCTGCGTCTGCGTGGGTTTCCTCCGGGTACTCCGGTTTCTTCCCACATTCCAAAGACATGCAGGTTAGGTGCATTGGTGGTTCTAAATTGTCCCTAGTGTGTGCTTGGTGTGTGTTTGTGTGCCCTGTGGTGGGCTGGTGCCCTGCCTGGAGTTTTTTTACCTGCTTTGTGCCCAGTGTTGACTGGGATTGGCTCCAGCGGACCCCTGTGGCCCTGTAATTAGGATATAGTGGGTTGGGTAATGATTGGATAGATGTCTCTGCCCCTTGAATTGTGAAGAGGGGGGGGGGGGGGCTGAACGCACACTAAGGAGTTGCAGTCGGATCATCTGCTGGCTTGTTGCTGCTGGCGAGCTGCATTTTCTGCTTGTTGCGCTTTGCGTCGATCATTTCAAAGTCTGTACAGCAGCTGTCCTTTTGCTACTTCACGTCTCTGCCGTTCACATTGTGAAGGGGGGGTTGAATGCATGCTAAGGAGAAGTGGTTGGATCATCTGCTGGTTTCCTCCTGCTGGCAAGCTGCATGTTTTGCTTGTCGCTTGTCATTGCTTTAAGAGCTGGGAGCACATGATGTCTGTCTATCAAAAGCATTCCAACAACTGTTTGGTTAGATGTCTGTGAACTTATTTTAAATGTTGTATCACTGCCTTGTCTCGTGTGCCATTAAAGTGTCTCTCGCGGGATGTCATATTGTCTTCCGAAAAGATCATGTCTCATCTCCCAAGTCTCCCTCCCAGTATTTTTTTTAAATAGAGAGATCTGGATTCAACTTAGCTAAGAGCTAAACAAATAAACTTGATGGACTGGACGGTCTCCTCTGATTTGTACTATTTCTAAAGTTGATAAAACCTGCAGCCACAGGACTTCCACAGGCCTGAATTTGAGTGCTTAGCCTGCAATGCAGGACTGAATGCTGATGACCTCAAGGCAGGTTACTCCTGACCCTCAATTTGTGCATTGTTTTTTCCCTGCTTTGCACCCTAGTGCCACCTACTGAACTCACTGTCTTCTATCATCCGTACAGAAGAATTTTAGCATCCCCTTTATATCTCAAACTAGTGTAGTGCTGAGGTGTCACCTTTTGCACAACATGGGATGCTGAGGTTGTTCGCCATGTGGTGGGTGCCGCAATGCACTGCATCAATGCATGCTCCCAACCTCCTCTTCTTCCTCCTCCCCCTTGATATCATTTTCAATTTTCAGGTCTGTCCGATAAGTTGTCTTAGGCTTTTTACACAATGACAGCTTTCCAGGATGAGTTTCAGTTTTACTTACCATATGATACAAGTACAAAAATATTTCTTTACTGTCATTTCAAGAGTAGAAAAAACTGATACATGTAGTAATTTACACTCAAGGTCTAAAGGGCTTGTTAGAAGACACAGAATGAAAGTCTCCTCTGCACCTAGAGTATAATCTTTATGAATTCTATCAGTAAACAATTAAACATGGGGCTGAAAAAGAATCACCATTCTACCAAATGCTTATAGATACATGATGGGCAAGTTACAGTGGAGTGAGCATCAGAATTAATTGATGGGAATTTATTAATGAGAACAACAATCCTCAGTATGCCCACTCACCTCCTTTAAGTGTTGTTTAGTATAATTTTACTCATATATTTTGTACAGTCTGTTTTCTGATTTAAGCAGTAAAACATCACTGTAGAGCAACATCATCATTTCAAACTAGACTTTGCATTGCCAAATGTGGTTTAGAGTGATTCAATTACATTAGCATTTCACACACAAAATAGAAAACATTCCTGGCAAGTCGCTCTCAGCACTGATTTCAAAAGGAACAGACAGCTCACATCTGAATACATCCGCTGTGGATTAAAAAAGCAATGTTTTTTCAGACCAAAGTCTTCATTATGAGATGCTTCTGTGTGAAATATTGTCTAGTTCATCCACAGAGGACAGCTTTGTATTTCATCTGAAAAAAAAACATGTTTTCACCTAAGGCCCAAGGGATAGCTCTGTAGTATAATCATTTTATTGCCCAGACTATGAAAGATGCACAAAAATATTCACAAAACACTTTAGATTTTTGCAAGGTAAATTTAGAGTTTGAGATGATTTATCGTACTGAGATAAATAATTTCTTTGCTAAAATATATTCTTTTCTGTACTGTTTACAGATTTGTTAACAGAGGGCTGCATCAGTTATATCACTTAAAAGTGAAAAAATATAAATAATGTAGAAGGAAAGAAGTACAAATCCTGAATAATAAAATGTAAACATTTCATTCTGCACGTTGCACATATCTTACAGTAGACAGTGTTTTAATGAGAATCGAATGTCTGCTGAAATAATTAAAAAAAGATTAATAGGCTAATCAGAAATATGCATTTCCCGATGCTTATCTCAACAGCTCATCAGTTAGGTCTTTTGTTCTGGATAAAAGAAGAAATCAAAATAATTAAAAAAATGTCAACATTTCCTCCATTAAGAGGATAAAAGCACACGGAAGAGCACTAAGATGCAGTCCAATGCAACACATTTAAGTAAGGCAAGTGGCTTTTATGGTCTTCTAGGGGAGTGTTTTTGTTAGCTGGAAGGTTTGCCCTTTCTCCAGCTCCAATGGTCACACTGCCTGGTCTGTAGTTTATAGTACAATATTATAATGCAATATTTTGGAAATAAATGAGATAAGCATCCTAGAAAAAATGCTTGTCAGTGTTACATACTCAAAAAATTACCTTCAATAAGTTCTTCTGCATTTTTCAGGAACGTAAAAAGTTTATATGATATGGCTGTCCGTGTTAGGCCTATGATGTGTGAAGTTATGCATGCAGTAACTATACCATACCGACTGATCTAGCCTCTTCATTGGACAAGAAACTGTGTTTGAAATATACTTTTATATAGTTGCACTACAAGTTAAAGATGAAAATTTATGTACAGATAAGTAATAAAATATAACAAAACTAGACTATCTGTGTCTGAAAAGCTATTAAAAGCCCAGATCACACTGGTTACCAATTATTGGTTATTACTGATTATTTGCTACTTTGAATGCACACTACAGCTGTAATATTAAATTATGGTATTTTCCAAAACATTTAAATGAGTTTACATTCATGTTTAAAGTGATATAAAGTATAGTAAAAATACAGACTGCTTTTTGGCATCACCTTCAGGTCACTCTTCAAAACTCAGTGCAGCTTTTATAAAAGCAGTTCTATAAAACAGCTGCCAGACTACTTCTGTGCAGCATCTACAGTATTCTGCAAGTGACACATTTCATAATCAAATACTGCAGCTTTAATCTTTTTTAATCAGGAAGAATGGTACAGGATTCTGCCTATAGTAGAATTGTCTCTCTCTCTCTCTCTCTTTCTCTTCTGATGATTTTGAGTATACCCTGCAATAACAAGGCTCTCTGAACTGACATGCACAGGATATCACAAACTTCTGATTCAAGAAAGAGAGAGAGTCCAGCCAGCCAGAGGTAGTCAGGAGCAAGAATGTCAATAAAATGTCACATGACAGGGTAAAATCAAGAAGAATGTAAAAATCAGAGTGATCCATAATTGCAAGAGAAACTTAAAATAGTATTATGGGAAATCAGGTAGGTGGTGATAAAACCTGTTAGGCCTGAGTCAGGATAGCAATGCAAGAAAGACAAAGTAATGGCAAAGATGAACACATGCCATGTTCTCCTGAAATACCAGACACCAGCCATCTCATCATTTGTCAGGGATGTCTGGTTGTCAATTGATTGAGACACACACCACAGCTCTGAAGACAAAGACATTGGCATATGTAGCTGGAACATGAGTATTTGTCAGAGAGCTGCATCTGCAAAACAGTGAGTTGCACCCATGAAACAATCACCATGATGCTAAGATTCCTATCAGGGATTCCTCACCCTTGTCAGAGATTTAGTAAGTTTTTTGTTGTTATTTACCATGTTGCCAATGACATTTTCACCAGCACCATTTAACCTCCCACAAGGCTATGTATTTGTAGCAGGAATTTATTTGAATTGTTCTTTTTATAGTTTTATGGCTGTCCCCAAGATTATCACTGCTTTATACATAATAATAATAATAATAATAATAATAATAATAATAATAATAATAATAATAATAATAATACATTTTGTTTATATAGTACCTTTCCCATGCTCAAGGCACTAATGTACAGTATAAAGTTGACATTTAACCAGCTGGTTAATTGTAACCAGCAAAAGAAAATATGAGCACAGACCAGTAATTTTAGCATCATTACATTGGTTACCTGTGACCTTTAAAACTGATTTTACAATACTATTGATGGTTATATTCCCAGTTGTAAATTTAGATCAATGAACACTGGTTTGCGTATTCTTGCAAAAAAGTGGTGAGGTGGCCTTTTGCTGTTATACACCAAAAATCTGGAATACTTTACTGACAAAATACAGCGGAATATTTTAAATACTCTGTGGAACGGGACCCGGACACAGACAGATGGACAATGGTTTATCACCCAGCACACTCATTTATTCACCCAACTATATACAATATGTACAAACAGTTCAGTGCACGTCCCAGTGCCTCCAGCACCAATTCCCCCAAAGTCCGGGCCTCTCACAGTCTTTCTTGCCCTTCTTCTGGCCGCCTCCAGCCCTTTCTCCAGCTCCGTCCTCTTCCGCCCAACTTCCGCTATCGAATGCAGGGAGACGGCCCCTTTTATACCACCCCGGATGGGCTCCAGCTGCTTCCTGGCACTCCTCCTTGGACACGCCCCCGTGTGGCGGAAGTGCCGGCTGCGCACCCAGAAACCCTCCGGGTGTCCCCATTCTCCTTCCCCCCAGCACTTGGCCGCGGGCCCCTACAGGGTTGGGCTTCCAAGCCCCCTACCCGAGTCCACCAACAAAACCAGGGCGGTCGCCCCCTCGTGGTCGGGAGGAGGCACCAGCCCTCCTCCAGTCCCCTTGGGCGTCCCGGCTGGGCTCCACCCCCAGCCGCATGTGACAACTCCTAAAACCCATTTATTTGTAATTGTCTTTTTCATTCCTGCATTTTACTTCTACTTGTAGTATATTATATATACTTATAAATATCATATACATCACTGATTTGCAATCATTTTAAATCTCTACTTTTCTCTGCTTTCTTTTCTGTTCTTTCTAAACAAAGAAACTATGCAACTGCCTGTGATATCAGAATGAAAGTGGACTCACAATGTATTGAATCTTCTAGGGTGAAGCTTAAAAACAGTAGGGACTATTTAAGTCCATTTATGTTAGGTGGAATGTCCAGTGGGAGCTGTGAGGTCTTTTGGCCTTGGAATCCCTGCAGATTTTGTTTTTTTGTCCAACATCTTGCTCCTGGAGTGTGTTGTTTTTTGTTCCCTGTTCTCCCTGGCCATTTGACCATAGAATCAGACATAATAACAGAGACTTAAAAATAGATTTGTAAATAAGGACTCTACTTTATCTAATACTTGCATATCTGTGTTATGTAAGCGATATTGATTTATTCTTATTTATTATTTTTGGTATCATGCTTATTTATTCATATTCTTATATATTTCTATTTCTTTTTCTTTTCTTGCAACTTTTTCACATCTTTTAAAGCATTTTGAGCTACATTCTTTGTGATGCTATAAACTTAATATTATTGTTATAATATGGATTACAATTAAAATAGGAGCCCAGGATCCACACTCTTTGTTAAGTGATCAGACACATGGTGGACAAAAATGGGGTAAGAGCAGAATCACTACTTATCTTCAACTTTGATTCTTAACTTCATTATAAACAATGTGCTTTTGTGTAAATGTTTTAAGAAAATAATTATGATATATTATGGGCATTAAATATTATATGATATAATTTATGTTCTGTTTAGTTGCAGATGGTAGCTTGCTTATTTGAGAATGACCCGCTATCATGTATCAGTGTAACTCAGCATGATATACCAGTGTGTTTGTATGTATCACTACCATTCCCTTTTATAAATTTGTATAGTAATATAGATAGATAGATAGATAGATAGATAGATAGATAGATAGATAGATAGATAGATAGATAGATA
>JANRMT010062832.1:6870961-6929519 GCA_026402145.1 Polypterus bichir lapradei | reverse complement strand
ATAGATAGATAGATAGATAGATAGATAGATAGATAGATAGATAGATACTTTATTAATCCCAAGGGGAAATTCACAAACTCCAGCAGCAGCATACTGATAAAAAACAATATTAAATTAAAGAGTGATAAAAAGGCAGGTATAACAGACAATATTATATTTCTTATGAAATGTGGTATTTAATAGTATGCATTTTGAGACTGTGTTTTGTTTTTTTATTTAATTTCTTGTAAGGTATGTCATTTATATTTTTCTGTGTACAGCTATACAAGACCTATGTTTAGTTGTATGACCTACTAATTGTGGTTAAGAGAAATCTGGCTTAACAGGGGTGCAAAAAGCCAGCTCTACCTCCCACCAACTTCCATAACCTGCAATCCAGAGTGAGTACTAAAATGAATGGCTAAACGGCAGCTCTACCTCACATTGGGAAAGCATGTTTTGTGTTTGATCAGATAACACATAATATTTATCAAGGATGAAAGGGCATGTCTGCAGAAACTACTTCAGATGAAAAAGTGCCAAAAAGGACATATTTTTTTAGGCTTGTAACTGCAAACTGAACGCCACTCACTCTGATGGTCAAAATAACATACCTACAAGCAGGCACTAAATGTCTATTATATTTAGTATTATATTACATATATATTTTGTCTTTATTGATGTTTTTTCATTACAGAGAGAATTTATATTGTATATTTTTGCTTCTTGGTTCATTTTAAAAATAAAATTATTTCATGTCTTCTTGCAATGCCATTTTGTTTTTTAGCTGGCAGTGCCATCTTGGAGAGTTTTCTTTCTGGTTGCTATAATGTTGACATGGAGGACAGCTGGAAGTGACCTGCATGACATCATCACTGTGATGCTATAAAGGTCAGTGTCATGCACTTTCTGGCTGCATCATGGATGCATGAATTTATTTCTATCATCCTTTTTTTTTGCAATTGAAGTTTAACTTTTGTTTTTTGCCTATAATTTAGTTGTAACAAATGCCACCTATGAAAGGTGACCTGTTCAGGAAAGGTTGAGGCCAACATCCTCACTGTTCTTCATTTCCTATTCTGCAATAACCCCCTTGATGTTATACAAAAACAACAAGAAAGCTAATTAATGTTTCACATGTTATAATAAGAAAGATCCAGACAAGTAACACAAATCACACAATCAAAAAATATTCCCCAGATCCACAAAACCATTAACCAGAATTAACCAAGATCACAAATCTCTGACATTGTTCGATACAAGTGGATTCAGAAAGTATTCAGACATCTTCACTTTTTGCCCACTCATTGTGTTGTAGGTTTAATTTTAAATGGATACATTTTCCATTTTTCCCCATCAATCTACACTCAATAACTAGAAATGACAAAGTGAAAGCATTTTTTCAGAAAGATTTGCAAATTTATTAAAAATCAAAACCTAAAATCTTTCTTTTACATAAGAATTCACAACCTTTGCGGTGGCACTCCAAATTGTGATCAGGTGCATCCTGGTTGCCTTAACTATCCTTGTGAGGTTTCTAGAATTTGATTGGAGTCCATCTGTGGAATACTGAAATGATTGGACATACAGCAATTTAGAAAGGCACACACATAAGGTCCCACAATTCCCACTGCATGTCAGAGCAAAAAACAGTCCATTAAATCCAAGGAACTCCCTGTAAACCTCTGCGATGAAATTGTGATGAGGCAAAGAGTAAGACGAAAGTATAAAACCATTTGTAAAGTGTTGTGTGTTCCCAGAAGCACAATGGCCTTAATAACTGTGAAGTGGAAGACATTTGGAACCACCCGGACTCTTGTTAGAGTTGGATGTTAGGCCAAACTGAGTAAACAGACAAGAAAGGCCATGGTCATAGAGGTGAACAAGAACCCAATGACTACTCAAAAAGAGCTTCATATGTCTTCTGCTGAGATGGAAGAAGTTAGAAGAAGGATGATCATCACATTAGAACTCCATCAATCAGGTGTTCATGGTGGAGTGCCTAGACAAAATCCTACTCTTGAGTAAAAGGAATATTTCAATTTAAATCCTTTATTGTCATGTGTACAAGTACCATGTACAATGAAATGCTTGTTTGCATGTGCCCCTGCAGAAAGTGAACATAGACAAAAAAAAACACACACACAATAATAAATTAATATAAATAAGTAAATAAATAAAACCAGAATCCCAGGAATAAATAGAGACAGTGGCAGAAGTATATGTGCAGGTAGCAGTAGAGGTGACACAAGGTTACTGATTGTTCATGAGTCTGATTGCTGTTGGGTAGAAACTGTTCCTGAACCTGGAGGTGCACGTCTGAATGGACTTTAGTCACTTCCCAAATGGGAGGAGGGTGAAAAGTGACAGTGCAGGGTGGCTGGGTTTCCGCCTGATACGGTTCACTTTCCTGAGACAGCGTGTAGTGTGGATGTCATGGATCGCAGGGAGCTGTGTGCCCGTGATCTGCTGTGCTGTGTTCACCACATGCTGCAGAGCTCTGCAGTCCTGAACTGAGCAGTTGTGGTTCCAGGATGTGATGCATCCTGTCAGGATGGATTCCACAGTACACCTGTAGAATCTGCACAGGGTTGTGGGGGACATCCGGGCTTTACTCAGTCTCCTGAGGAAGTAGAGGCATTGTTGGGCTTTCTTAACTACTGCTGCAGTGTGACTTGACCATTTAAGGTCATCAGTGAGGGTGACTCCAAGGAACCTAAAGCTGCTGACCTGCTCCACAGCCTCACCTCCGATGCAGATGGGGCTGTGCTCTGTTGTCTGTTTGCGGGAATCCACAATCATCTCCTTAGTTCTGCTAACGTTGAGGGTGAGGTTGTTGTCCTGACACCATTCTGACAGGAGTCTGACCTCCTTCCTGTAGGCTGTCTCATCGTCCTCACTGATCAGACCTATTACAGTAGTATCGTCAGCAAACTTGAGGATGGTGTTAGAGCTGTACTTAGCTACACAGTCATGGGTGTAGAGAGAGTAAAGCAGGGGGCTCAGCACTCTGCCCTGTGGGGTGCCAGTGTTGATGATGATGATGGAGGAGGTTTTTCCACTAATACGCACTTGCTGAGGTCTGCTGGTGAGGAAGTCCTGTACCCAGTTGCACAGTGAAGAGCTAAGCCCCAGATTCAGGAGTTTAGCGATGAGCTGGGATGGAATGACGGTGTTAAATGCAGAGCTGTAGTCCACAAACAGCAGTCTGGCGTAACTTGTCCTCCAGATGAGATAGGATGGTGTGAAGTGTTATGGAGATGGCATCCTCAGTGGACCTGCTGCAACGGTAGGCAAACTGGAGGGGGTCCAGACTGTCAGGGATGATGTCCTTGATGTGTTCTAGCACCAGCCTCTGAAAGCAGTTCATGGCTATGGGAGTAAGTGCTACTGTGCGGTAATCATTAGGGCAGTCTACTTTATTTTTCATTGGGATAGGGATGATGGCTGTGTGCTTGAAGCAAGTGGAGACAGATGAAACAGGAGAGCCTTAGGCTGGAGTCTTGTGGTGCTGCGGGGGGTCGCATGGGCCTGTCCGTGTTAGCGAGCTTGAAGCGAGCGAAAAACACGTTCAACTCATCCGGGAGTAAAGCAGTAGTAGCTGTGGCCGTGGCTGTGATCAGCTGAATACCCTGCTATATCCGACGAGTGTCTGCTGTGCTGTTAAACTGAGAGTCCAGTTGGTGGATGTACTGGCACTTTGTGTATTTAATGGCTTTTCGGAGATCATACCTGCTCATTTTGTATGCCTGTGTATCCCTGGAGTGAAACGCACGTGATGCGCTCACGGATCTGACGGCGTACTTCAGCACACATTCAGGACTTCTGGTAGGGAAATACGCGTACAGACTTTGTGGGTACGCAGTCAGTCATCCACACATTTCCCGATGAAGCGTGTGACAAATGCGGCATACTCGTCCAGATTCTCAGAGAACTCTTTGAAAATATCCCAATCCAAAGATTCAAAGTAGTCCCTAAGTTTCTCCTCCACTTCAGGGGTCCAATAGTGCACATCTCGCAAGACTGGCTCTGCGCGCTTCAACTGCTGCTTGTAAACAGGGAGGAGCAGCACAGAGTGGTGGTCTGACTGCCCGAGGTTCGGTTTGTGTGCGGTGTAGCAGTGGTCCAACGTATTAGCACCCCTGTTGGTAGTATTTGGGGTAAACAAACCTGAAGCTTGCTTTGTTGAAGTCCCTGGTGATGATAACTTACCTTCGGGGTGTGTGTTTTCACAGTCCGTAATGAGGCTGTACAGTTCCTTAAGTGCTGTGCTGGTGTTTGCTTGCGGGGAGACAGCTGCCATGTGTACAGCTGTAAACTCCTTAGGCAGGTAAAGCGGCCGGCACTTGATGATCAGACACTCCAGGTCCGGTGAACAGCTTTGTGAAATGACTTCCACATCCATACACCATGCGTTGTTGATGAGATAGCATACCCCGCCACCTCTCTCTTTCCCGGAGAAAACCAACCTATCAGCACAGTGGATAGAGAAGCCGACTGAGCTGGACAGCTGAATCTGGTGTGCAGGCGGTGAGCCATGTTTCTGTGAAAAAGAAAACACAACAGTTACGCAGATCTCACTGAAAACGAAGTCTACCAACTAGATTGTCTAGTTTGTTGTCCAGAGACTGGGCATTGGCTTGGAAAATGCTAGGCAGTGGAAGTCCTCGCTTAGATCCCGGCACACCGGCCACTTTTTCTCCTCCGTGTCCTCCGGGCAGGGTCGGGTGGGTCACGTCTGCCACCTTGGTCTCGAGTTATTGTGGCGAGCAGCCCCTGGTCGATAACTTCAAAAGTAGCGACTTGTGCCTTTGTTGCTCCGATGTTTACCAAAATTGTACAGTCGTACTTAATAAAACAGCGAATAGGCAGTACAAACAGTGACAATAACAAAAACACAGACACAAAAACGAAAAGTCTGCGAGTAGCAGCACGCAATACATTGCCTCTCTCTGGCGCCATGTTTATTGCCAGGTTATTGCTTATAAGACAATGAGGAATAAGATTCACTGGTCTGATGAGACAAAAAGTGAACTCTTGGGGCAGAACTCCAAACACAACGTTTGGCAAAGACTAGGCACTGCCTAATACCATCCCTCTGATGAACCATGGTGTTGGCAGCATCATTCTATTTGGGTCCTTCTCAGGAGCAGGAACAGTGAGAATGGTCAAAATCAAGGGAAGGATGAATGAAGTCAAATATAGGGAGGTCCTTAAACAAAACCTGCTCCAGAGTGCAAATGACCTCAGACTGGATAAAGGTTTACCTTTCACCACGACAATGACCTAAAACATATAGCCATGATAATGCTAGAGTGGCAAATGGACAAGTCTCCGACTAGCTTTGAGTGGCCCAGCCATGGCTCAGACGTAAACCCCATTGAACATGTATGAAGAGAGCTTAAGATGACAGTTTTCAGACAATTCCCCTTAAATTTAACAGAGCTTGGGAGGATCTGCCAGACACAAATAGATAAACTGCTCAAATTCAAGTATGCCAAGCTTATAGAAACTTACTCAATAAGACACCAAGGTGTAATTACTGTCAAAGGAGCTTCAACAAAGTAGTGAATTAAGTTTCTGAATACTTAAATGAATAAGAAACTCCAGTTTTTATAAAATTACAGACCTTTTTCTCTAAACATGTTTTCACTTTGTCATTATGGATGTAGAATGATGGGCAAAATTGTACATTTGTCCTTTTAAAACTAAATCTGAAACAAAATAAAGTTTGCAGAAAGTGAAGGGGTCTGAATAATTTCTGAATCCATGGTATTAATGAACACCTTGGAGGCTTCCATAACTGTTTATCAAAGAATGTATAAACAATATATCCAATGTGTTGTTTGCATTTATTTTATAGACACCTGCTACCCAAAATGACTTATAAGTAAATGAAGAGCACATTATAGTTACCATTTTTCCACTGGAGCACAGGTAAACTAAATGCTTTACTCAAGATTATACACACAGTGAGTTGAGAACAGGGAAACACAGGTATAACTGCATTTTAATTTTCTACATTTCAATTTAATGAAAAAGCAATCCTTTAAATATCAATAACAATTACATTAACAATCATGTTACGTTATTTTTAAAATTTTTCCTTTTCTTTTTCATAACTTCCTTAACACACTACTTCTCCACTGCGAAGCGCGGGTATTCTGCTAGTTACTGAATATTTCACAAGTGCAGACAATATCTGGTGACATGAAAGACTTGTGGGCGAGGAGATTTCCAGAATGTATACCAAAATAACATGGACTACTGATAAGTCTTGCAAAGTATTAATTTAAAATGGGCATTAAATTTATAAAAGCAAATGCATGTAGCATTCATTGCAATAACTGTGCAATATTATTATTAGTCTTGCCCTGAAGTGATGTCTACCTTAATTATGTTTATCTCAAGTAACTGCAAGAAGGAAATAAATATGAGACTGCAAAAAAGATAAAGTATAAAAGCCATACTTCCTCTACAAAGATATGTAATAAGATAACCAACAACATACTGTAATTACCTCTATAAAGAATACGTGTGTTATTCCAAAAGGTGAAAGTAATGTGCTTCATATCTGATTGATGATAGCTCATAATTCAATGCTTCTTTATCAATAATAATTTATAAATCCTGCAATTATGAAGACATTGTTGTTTTTGACAGAGATCAGCATCCTAGAATGCAGAATATTAAATCCTAGTAATATGCAGTTTGCAGAGTTGTAAAATGTACTCAGAAATGATACCTGAGTATAAATTAAAGTACTTTGTCAAATATCACTGTTACTGAAGCAAGGAGTATTTCAGTGAAAGCATACATAAGTAAAAGTAAAAATATTCGCATGCCAAAAGTAAAAGTACATATAATAATAAAGTGAAAGTGTAAGGCATTGTCTAGAGAACACAATACATTTATTTATTTTTAAACAAAACTAACACTAATATTTTTGCTACAATCATTCCTTAAATCAGTACATAACTGCTGTCGGTTTGTCACAGTGATGACCTCAAGTGTGGTACTATTGAGTGTGGCCTCGCTTATTAGGATACTCGGCAGATGTTGATGAGGCATCCCTACTCTATTTGGAAGAATAATAAAATAAAACACAACAATAAGAATAAAAAAGCTCTCAACCTTGTCACTTGAATACATACACAATACAAAAACATGAGTGAAAATCAACACAGATTAGGTTTATTATACTTCACTAAAGTAAAGATGGGTTTTAGAAGGGCAATTATTACATTAAACAGTAATGCAATTTCCCAATTGTTGTTCATCCTTAAGAAGAATTCTTTTAAGAAACCTGTGGTTTCCTTTGCTCAGTTTGGTACCCAATTTTATGTTTAAAATGACTTCCTCGAACACACACGTAAACTAAAGAGTCTACAACAATTAAATTCAGGGCATACTGTATATATAACCAGATGTATATAACCAGATGTATACCAGTTGGTTGTCTCATAATATACAGTTGTGCTCATAAGTGTTCAAACCCTGGCAGAATTTGTGAAATACTGGCCATTGTTTGGAAAATATAAGTAATCATGCAGAAAGCTTTCCTTTTAATTAGGGAGTTTGCTCAGGCATGGCAATTTATTATCGCATAATTGTGTGTGCCCTTTTTAAATGATAATCATAGCTGAAATCACTCAAATGGGCCCGATCATACCATTGAATGTTGGAGCTGATAATATACACACAACTTGACACACACATGTTCAAATTAAGGGTAATTTAGGGAGAGAGTCCACACCTCTTTGATTGTAATCAGTGTCTGTGTGTAAATAGTCAATTTAAACTCATGCAGAGCTGCACTGACTTTGCTGGATACCAAGCCATGAGGAAAGCAGAAGAACTGTGCAAGGACTTGTGGAAAAGGTTGCTGAATTGTAAAAATCAAGTTAAGGATATCAAAAGATATCTGGAATTCTGAAAATACCAGTAGTGTTCAAACTCTGATAAAAAGTGGAAATTTAGGGATTCTGTTGTGACCATGCAATAGTCAGGTAGACCAACAAAGATTTCAGCCTCAACTGCCAGGATCATTTGTCGAGCTGCCAAGAAAAACCCACAAGCTGCTTCAGCTGAGATACAGACTTCTCTGCAAACAAGTGGTGTTGCTGTTTTCATGATACACAATAAGGAGATACTTGAACAAATATGAACTGCAAGAAAAAAGTCACAAAACAGCCCACTTATAATATGCCAAACATCATCTAGATAAGCCTCAAAACTTCTGGAACAAAATCCTTTGGAGTGATGATACCAAAATTGAACTTTATGGTCACAACCATAAATGCTATGCTTGAAGAGGACATAACAAGGCCCATGACGAAAAGTACACCATCCCTACTTTGAAGAATGTAGGTGGATCTCTGATGTTCTGGGAGTGTCTGAGCTACTACAGCACACATCACCTAGTGAAAATTGATGGCAAGATGAATGTAGCATGTTACCAGAAAATATTGGAGGACAACTTGCATTTATCAGTCTGGAAGCTGTGCATGGTTTACAATTAGATCTATCAACAAGACAGTCATCCAAAAGACAAGGCTAAGGTAACCCTTCAGTGGCTACAGCAGATAAAAGTGAAGGTGCTGCAGTGGCCAACACAGAATCTTGACCTCAATTTCATCAAGCCACTTTGGGGAGATCTCAAACGTGTAGTTCATGCAAGGCAGCCCAAGAATTTACAGGACCAAGAGAGTTTTCATCAAAGAAGAATGGGCATCTCTACCACCTAAGAAAATCATGTCACAACCAGTGAAATGACTGAAAAGCAAAGATAAAAATAAGAAAGAGGGCAAGAGCTGGCAATAACAAATGAAATTGTAAGGTGACAGAACCATGGCGTTATAGTTTAAAATGTCAAAATGATATTAATTGATGCGGCAAAGAAAGTGTCCATTTTTGGAGTGTTGAAGGGCAAGTAAACAGGATTGGTGCATATATGCTGTATACTAAAGGCAATTTCACTGGCCACAGTCAATAGCTCTTTGTGTGCTTGTAACTCAGGCATACATTCAATGAAAGTCTGATGCAGGAGTGCAAGGATTATTCTGTATTAAGGTTAATATGATAAAATGAGGAAGAATTACCAACTCATCACACTCTTTCAAACTGCATAGATTAATTTCAGTCATCTGGTAGTGTGAAGGACATGTTTGGAGCACTGAGATCTATAAGAACACCACAAGCTATCAAAACACTGAGGCAGCATGTAGATATTCGGTGCAATATATCAGGTGATAGCATTAAACATTTTAAAAGAGACAATTCATCAAATTACTCATCAAAATGTATTCCATCCTGCATATTAAATACAGATGGTACATACATTTTTAGAAATAATTTAGCTACTTTTTTATTCAGTTTATTGAATTGTTAAATAAAAACCAGGACATGTTGAAATATTTGCAAACTCTGTTAGACATACTACATGCACTGTTAATGTCTGTGCTCTTTTTAAAAACGTTATTTGAAAAAATATGCTATTTAAGACAAGGTAAATAAACTGCATTGATTTTCTTTTGACTGTTTAATTCCTAATCCAGCACCATTAATCAAGTGACTAAATTAGGCAACTACTCACACTGTCCTTTCAAAAATGATCGGAGCTGCACCACCAGAATTTCCTTCTCTCAGCTTTACTAAGTTACACTAAGTATTTACACTGGCAGTAAAATACCTCAGGAATCGATTCTCTGTTTAGAATGATAATTATTTTATAATTTAAGATATGTTTACTTTTTTCATTTCTTTTTTAGAGGTACAGTAATTATGTTAGAAATAAGCTTGAAATGAAACTATCATTTTTACTGTTTATTATTATTATTATTATTTTATGACCATTGTTATCTGTCTATTAATGAGTCTGTTGTCATTATGGTAATAATCCTTTTCCTGGGTCCCAGTATGGTATTGATATTCATATTTGGGTAAAAAGGTTAAGAACCCTGCTATAGACCATTTCAGTTCTACAGAATAACTTTTTCCCACACATATAAGCATTAAACCATGTTGCATTAATATTACACTACAATAATTTAACTTCAGTGCAACATAATAAAATGGCAACTGCAAATTTGAGAGTCAATATTCTCCTGAAAAATGCTCCGGACATGCATCAGTTCTGTTAAATCCAAATACTTTCTGCTGAATCATATAAATGACTACTAAAAAGGACGGCGCTGAGAAATGTAAAGTCACATACTTTGCAATTAAGGGGGAGACAGACTAAAAGATGTGTTGTAATTAACCAATAATTCATCAAGACACCATATATCACAGTTCAAATTTCACATTTACACACAAAACTAGAATATTCATTTAATAAGACACCTATATTTCCCTTAGTCATTGTTACTCTAGTACTGTAGATTCTGGTTGGTAAGGCAGTATTCTGTTTGCTTGCCCTGAACTCATATTCTATTAGAAAGTAACAAATATTTATCTCTGCTTGAAGGGAAGCTAACGCCTGTTTTATTAGCTCTCACATAACAAAGGACAACAAGACCCCTCGCAGTCGATGAGGTCTCACTGGAACCCTGAGTCTGTTTTCTCCAGTTAACCAAGCAACCTTTAAGGCCAGGCTCACTCTAGTGTTTTGGTAATTTGGGCTTGTTAGAATTCACCAGAATATCTTGTGTATTCAGCATTACGGCTTGATCACACAACATACCACTTGTGGTTTCAAGATATTACCTGTGCCCTTAAAATCTTACTTGCACAAGATTTAAAAAACACTGCTTTTTGGCACTCCATATAAAACTTTAGAAAACATAATGCTTACTTTAAAATGCTTCTTTAAATTTGAGATTTCTTTAGGAGCTATTTTGAAATACAACAGTGGAGAGAATGCACATTAAATTTCCTCGTCTCAGCAGTGAGCAGAGAAGCCTAGGAACCGCCCTACCAAATGAGCAGTATAAGGCCTGCTGTAGCTCTTTACTTTTGAATAATATACAACATTCTATTAGCTGTGTCTGAGCAAAGCTGAACTATAACCTAAGTTCACAACACACATGATAGCTCCCTTTTATGAATTCATAATACTTTGGTCTATGCAATGAGAACTTGCTGGAGAATGTAATGAAGTAAAAATCTGAGTGGTCTCCCCTAGACTTTCTTGTATACTCAGATATGGGGATGGATATTTGAAGAGTAAAATGCAAGAGAATGATTATATTTTATATTATGTACATTAAAGAACCATCAACAACAAATCAAATCAAATTAATAATATATTGAAGAATTATTATAAAAGTAAAGTTGAATAAATCGGACCCTGCAGCTGAGTGAATAAAAGGTAAAGTACCACTTCCGGTTAATGGAAATAGCCCAAAAGTTGACAGAAATATATGTTTTGTGCCTAATACTTGTATGCAAAATTTGGTTGCCCTAAGTGAAAGCGTACTCAAGTTATCGTGTTTACATACACACACTTCGTATACGAAAAAGTAATTTGACATAAAATATTGTGGGGTAAAAGTAGCCCAAAATGAAGTAATATACAAATAGCTGCAATATGTACTTTGTTATTTCACATAGTTGGTGATTTAATACATTACTTCTAGTGCATATCTATTTTTTTAAATTTGCTATATCTTCATGCAAACTGAATTTTTTTGTTTAAACTGCTCTGCCTACTGTGCTATCTTCAAGAATATTTTAATAAATATAATATCTGCAGAGACTAGTAGTTTTTTACATTTCATATACATTTCAAACCAGAAGGGAAACAAAATTATTTGGTCAAATCTACAAAACTGACAATGAAAATGCAAGAGCTCTACAAAAAAACACTGACTTCGCAAACATAATTAAATTCTAATTATGAACATGGAAAAAGCCTAACAAAGTGATAGCTTGGTAAATATACAATATAAGAAAGCAGTTTAGAGTTCATGCTACTGCAAACATCAGCAATCCAGTTGGCAACAAAGTTGTAGTTCACAGAAAAATAAGTTACTTATATAAGATTTGTTACTGTTCTGATTGTATAATTTTGTCTGTTTATTTTGTTACTTAAAATAGGCTTTTGTATGTCTTTCTGTTATAGTTTCAGATTTTGGAATGTATATATTTTATTTTTATCATTTATTTTCCCTTCATTTTGTTTTGAATCATTTTAACATTTTAATTATATTCTTAATTGGATTCCATTTTTGTCACTGTACCCAATCACGTCTTGTGGCCACCATAATCAGTGACGTCGTTCTGTTCTGCTGTATAAATGTGGTGGTCCTGACGTGGTCAGTATTCGTTAGTGGATGAACTCTGCAATAAAAAATCTTCTCGGTTTTAGTCTTCTGTTTCAGTTAGGCCTAGCATTAGGATCCTCAATCTGTTCTTCTTTAATTTCAAGTTCATTTTTGCCCCTTACTTTTGTCATTTCTATCCTTCTCCTTGGCACAGTCTCAACTACGTCTTAAGCCTTTTGTTTCATTGCTTGGTTAATTACCCCACATAAAAATGATTCTCTAATATTTTTTTTAATATAACAGGAATGCTGTAGATCCAATCATTAAACAATATATCAATTAAGATACAAAGAAATCAATTTAAAGATCTCTAAATAAGAATATGTCTTACAGATTTGTAATGTACTTATTGTAATATAATATGTTAGAACAAACATATTTAATAAAAGAATCTCTTACAGATGCTATTCGGTTCACTTTTTTTGCTTCTTACTGTTTGATGAACACTACTTGTTTTGTTTATAGGACATACTTTATTTTTATTTTCAAATATTAGATAATAAAAATGTTTACCCTCTTATTGCAGAGGAAAAAAAATTCCTCAGCTGGATTTTTTGTCTAATATAGATGTAAGAATTACATTTTCTTAATATTCACAACAGGAATTTCAGATATGATTCGACTAATTTAACATTCATATAACTAGCGAATATAATGCACCTAGGTATAAAAATTTTACATTTTATTTAAGTTCTAGGATTAGTTTTAGCATTTTAGGCTGAGGTAATGTACCATTAAGATTTCATATTCTGATATATTTTGCACATCAGCAGCTGTGCAGATAGAGAGTTATCATACCACCTCTTTTTGTAACCTAGAAGAAAAACGTGAAATTGACATTTACCTGTGCAATATTCTTTTGCCTTTTATTGTTAGATTCATGCTATGGTTATTTCTAATCCCTTTCTGCATTATAGTGATATGCATCTAAACACTGAGCTGCCAATTACATTAAATTTCTTTCAAAACATAACCATTCAGCAAAACAAATTGAAATGTGAATTTAAAGAGAAAGACAAATTTGAATGTATAAGGCATTTGCCCCATATTACTGGTCTAAAACTGAAATATAGCAAGAGAAAAGGGAGAATAAATGCCTTTTATACATAAGGAGACTGGCCAGCTGACATTGACACACTGTTGCTTAGTTACTGTTCTTCCTTTTGAGTTCTGATTTCTAAACAACACAAAGTACCTTTAAATGTGTGTAATGTTGGCTCACTTTCTACATTATAGAGGTGAAAAACTACAAGCCCCGCTAGATATATTAATAAGCCTCCCCTGTGCGGTTAATTTAATTGCACTGGACTGGATATCAACTTCTGGGAGATCATATTCAGATTAGAAATAAGGAGAGATGTGCAGGTTAAGGTATGCTTTACCTAGGACACCAGTATTCATTTTACTGAGACCTTCCTACCTTCAAAAACAAGTGCTCTTGTCTCTTTTCAAACTTCTTCTTATTCTCCTGTCCTTTTATTTAGCTTTTCATTTGATGAAGTGTTAACTACTTCCTGCCTATATCTTCTTTTTGTAAAAATAAAATCACGTATACTGGTCCTGTCATCTGAAGCTCTCTATAGATGTTTCTCTAGGAACTGTGCCAATCCATCTTCTCCTCTCTTCTCTTCTCTTCTCTTCCATGCCTAGCATATGATGCCTACATCTATGTTTGATTTCATTTTCTTTATATCATCCTCACAGCACAGACCTTCAACTGTCACTCTATCATCCTTCTGTGGATAAATGAACATCATCTTAAAGCAGTGGCCCTAATAATCAGTCCTGGGGACTCACTGTGGCTACAGGTTTTTGTTCCAGCCAGTTTCATAATCAGTGAGACATTTTACCTATAACTTATCTCATTTAATTAGCTGGTCATATTTCTTTTCTCTTGTTCTGCATTTACAAATGCACAACAGTGTGATTTTTACATTTACAAGACATTTAGAAATATTTGTATTTTTGCTATAGCATTACATTCTTAACCCTCTTTTGTTATTCTCCTATTAATTTAATTGTTATTTTTTTCTGTGTAGTTTGCTCTCTTGATTATACCCTAATAATGTCAATTAACAATGAGAGGAGCAGACGCCCAGGCAAATGTCACTAAATGCTGAAAGACTGTAAATGCTTCAGCATCAGACCCACTGAGGTGCTCAACAGTAAATTATGAATTAAATAACCAGACTATTTGGAAAAGCTGAATGAAAGTCTTAAAAGCAGAGTTTTTAAAAAGCACTAAATTATCCCTATTAGCTAACAACGTTTTTCATTTTTTATGACCCCAGACATACAAAAAACTAGGTGATATTTAGGCTGGGATTTAAACAGAAGTTGATTGCAGCACAAACCTCCAGTCACAGAGGGTCACCAGCACTAATTTGTGAACCATTGTCTTAAAATTAATACCTTTGTCTTATTTTTTGAAACATTAAAAATTAGATAAAAGAACATAGGAGAATTTGAGAAAGATTTTTAAAGATAATTTAATCTAACCATCCTCAGATGGGCAGTTTTTGAGATTTTTGTGTGACAAATTAAAGACTTTGGGCTATTTGCAAAAACCCTTATCAGCACTCACTAGTAATGTATCAGAGAAGACTCTACTGTAGATAAGAGAAGAATTATCAACATGGGGTGAGGTCATAATTGTATCCCTAGTACTGTACTTGGATTGTTACACTTTGTTATGTATATAGTGACTGTCACACAAGAAGGAAAAATCTGTCTCTTCTGGGGCTACAAGGGGAAAGAGGTTTAAGGTGGCACAGCACTCTCTTTTCCTACTCAGTAGTACACATGATCTCAACCAATCAGATTAGCCATAAAGCCACTAAGCACCACCTACAGCACTACTCATCCATCAATCTGACAAGGAAATGGTGTCATTTTGTACCAAACAGTGCAGCAGACACACATGGTACGAGCAACATTCCCAGAGGGGTATAATGCAGACTTTCAGAAGATGAAACACTCTTTTTGTTTAATTTTTTTTCCTTCATTCTGACTACAATTATATGGGACTGCTGGTGTCACCACAATCATTTTCTGATTTTCATATAGCTAATAAACTTGAGGTGGGTGCAGCAACACGCTGTATCAGTGCATGCTCCCAATCACGCCCCCCCCCCCCCCAATAAACTTGTCAAATTTGCAGGTACCGAGAGGGAAGCAAGAAGTATTGAAAATTACATGGACAATATTCAAATAGGGGCATTATACTTTGAAAAAGCCAATTTAATGTAGACAATTGAAAAGTGATACATGCAGGCAACAGGCAAATGAATTGCAAATATTACATAGGCAAATATGAGCTACAGGGTACAAACTAAACAGGATTTGAATATTTACATTAAGACAGCTTTCTCATCCTTCAGGTAAGCAGCTAGAATTCTCAAACTAGATGTTATGTTATAAAATCTAATCAACATAAATCAAAGAATATTATGCTCAGATTCTATAATGTGCAAATGAGACCATATGTGGAGCACAGTGTTAAAATCTAATCACCACAGCACAATAAAAACATTGCAGCAGTAGAAACTGTGCAGTGACAAGAATGAGACTAATCTTTCATTCAGATTTGTCACTAATAAATCAGTGGCATTTTATATAGCACCAGCAACATTATGCACAATTGGCATACACTATAGGGACCCAATACGATTACAATAGTGCAAATCAATCCATATAATACACATCCTAAATAGCAACACTAATAAAATGAAAAAATACAGCTCAGACAAAAACCAGAGGCATGTAAGAGCTATTTGAGTAAAGATGTGTTTATTATATAGTATACAGTATAATCGTTTATATTATGAACTGAATTGTATGTAGTGTATATGTTTAAATAATATAAATGTATAGTTTTTTAAGTAGGAAGACTATTATATATAGGATTCATTGATTGATTTGTCATTCTTTTAAATGAATTAGATTTGTGCTCCATTGATCCTGCAACAACCTTTAACTCTGTAACATTTATTGTTACAGTAGAAAAGGTTGTTAAGTTAGTTTAATTTGTATTGTACATAAAAATGTTAACCATTTAGGTTAGGTTTATTATTTGTTATTTTGTATAAGTAATGTAATAAAGTTCTTAAAATTTTAAGAAAAATTCACGAATGGTTTAATGCATCAGAATTTTTTGTTCTGCTTGAAATGGCAGAGAGCTTGCCTGTATAAGGCATCTACAACAGATGTATGTTGGTCACTGTTAAAATTTTCAGTCAGGGGAGAATGTGGAACATTGTCTGTTTCTGACACATTTGACTCCATTATAATAGAAGTTTTGCTAAATGGCAAGGTGGACACTCTTTCACCTTGCACGGCTTAAGCCATGGTGAATAACACTTACAGAAGTACAAATTACATCATCCACATTATATTATATTATATTATATTATATTATATTATATTATATTATATCTATAATAATAAAAGGCAAAGCCCTCACTCACTCACTGACTGACTGACTGACTGACTGACTGACTGACTCATCACTAATTCTCCAACTTCCCATGTAGGTAGAAAGCTGAAATTTGGCAGGCTCATTCCTTACAGCTTACTTACAAAAGTTAAGCAGGTTTCATTTCGAAATTCTACACGTAACGGTCATAACGGTCGATAACGGTCGACAACGTCCGCCATGTTGAACTTTCTTATTTATGGCCCCATCTTCACGAAATTTGGTAGGCGGCTTCCCTGCGCTAACCGAAACCGATGTATGTACTTATTTCGATGGTATGACGCCACTGTCGGCCGCCATATTGAACTTTCCAACGTCACCAATTTTCAAACTTCCCGTGTAGGTAGAAGGCTGACCCCATCTTCACGAAATTTGGTAGGTGACTTCCCTGCACTAACCAAAACCGATGTACGTACTTATTTTAATGTTATGACGCCACTGTCGGCCGCCATATTGAATTTTCCAAACGTCACTAATTCTCCAACTTCCCGTGTAGGTAGAAGGCTGAAATTTGGTAGGCCCATTCCTTACAGCTTACTTACAAAAGTTAAGCAGGTTTCATTTCGAAATTCTACGCGTAACGGTCATAACGATCAACAACGTCCGCCATATTGAACTTTCTTATTCATGGCCCCATCTTCACGAAATTTGGTAGGCAGCTTCCCTGCGCTAACCGAAACCAATGTGCATACTTATTTCGGTGGTATGACGCCACTGTCAGCCGCCATATTGAACTTTCCAATGTCACTAATTCTCAAACTTCCCGTGTAGGTAGAAGGCTGAAATTTGGCAGGCCCATTCCTTACAGCTTACTTACAAAAGTTAAGCAGGTTTCATTTCGAAATTCTACGCGTAACGGTCATAACGGTCAACGAGTGAGTGAGGGCTTTGCCGTTTATTAGTATGCCCCATCTTCACGAAATTTGGTAGGTGGCTTCCCTGCGCTAACCGAAACCAATGTACATACTTATTTCGGTGGTATGACGAAACTGTCAGCCGCCATATTGAACTTTCCAACATCACTAATTCTCCATCTTCCCGTGCAGATAGAAGGCTGAAATTTGGGAGGCTCATTCCTTACAGCTTACTTACAAAAGTTAAGCAGGTTTCATTTCGAAATTCTACGCGTAACGGTCATAACGTTCAACAACGTCCGCCATGTTGAACTTTCTTATTTATGGCCCCATCTTCTCGAAATTTGGTAGGCGGCTTCCCTGCACTAACCGAAACCAATGTACGTACTTATTTCAGTGGTATGATGCCACTGTCGGCCGCCATATTGAACTTTTCAACAGTCTTTGTTACTTATGGGCCCATCTTCAAGAAATTTGGTACACGGGTTCCCAACGCTAACTGAATCCTACTTACGTACATATATACGTCCATAGCCTGCAGCTTGGTCACCATGTGAGGCGGCGTTGGGTCCCCCATCCCAACGCCTCCCACGTTGTTGGCTGCCTGCCTATATAAGGCCGTCCATCGCTCCAGTCTCTACATTCCCTTCCTTGCTTCGCCACGGGATTCACGTCTCCCTGCTGATAACTACAGCCTTTTTGTTTAATCCACGGCTTCTCCGCTGTTTTATTGTTTGTTTATTACAATTATAGTTATTGTATAGGTATTTTACACTTACTTTACGTTACTCAGGTACCCATTTCCTTCATCATTCCAACCCCCATTACCATGTCTATCGAGGTAATCACCATCGATCAAAGAGCTGTCACTTACCGAGTGGTTTCCATGCCCGGAGATGGTACCTACCTTTTCCATTCTCTGTGTTACATATTGCACGGCCATATCAGGCTCACTCTTGATATCTGGAAGAACATTGTGTCTTATGTATTGAATGACTGGGACAGGTTCAAGGTGTGGACTGATGACGGTACAGGAGATAATTATACTACACAGGAGCACTAGAAGAGTGAAATGCTTAAGCCCTTCACCTATGGTTCTGCATGTGAGTTGATGGCTGCCGCTGAATTGTTCGGTTGGTGCTTTCAAGTGTACCGAAATGGCCAAATATTTTACACCTTTCGACAACCGCCAATGCCTCTTAAACATCTTACATTCATAGGTGACAATTTCAGTAGTGGACACTTTGATGTTTATGAATGTTTAAACTCTCAAAAGCTGGATGTGAAGTTATCGATGAAACCGGTTGTAAGCTTACAACGCTTGACAGATGCCGAATGTCACTTCAACACAAGTCCTGCAAATACTGTCGTAATTGAAACAAACCATGAAACTGAAATCGATTATGACAGCAGCAATCCATGCTGTGAGATTTGAAACAAGATTACTGTTCACATGGCCAACTGTAAGTTGCATGCTCAAGAGTAAGCTCAGCGCACAGCTTGGTCATATTACAACCGGAGGGCCGAACTGACAACGTGGTATACAAAGAGATCCTTAACAAATAATTATTGCCATATTTTCCCTCACTTTAAAAAGGTTAAATTTTCTTCTTAATAAAAATTTTAATGCAGTACTTCGCCGCTGCGAAGCGCGGGTATTTTGCTAGTTATATTATATTATATTATATTATATTATATTATATTATATTATATTATATTATATTATAACTAGCTGTGTAAGCCCATGCTGTAAAAAGACCGGGCTCTTTTGAAATCGTCAGAAAAAAAATTAAAATAAAGAGTCGGCAGTTTCATTTTGCGGACATGCAAAATGTCGATTAGTGGGTAAGCGAGTTTCTCTCTCCTTGGGGGTTTTGTTTTGCTGATGTGCTCACCTCTCTTGTGTATTAATGGTTAAATGAGTTTGTCTCCAACTCGTTATCTTGGGGCCTCCTTGCTGGCTCTTTGAGCTTCATGCTGTAGCCTTGCACTTCTGGGCTGCCTCACACTTTCGGGCCAGAGAGACAGACAGACAGACACACACTTCCAAGTGTAGACGTTTATATATAAGGAATAATATAATATAATATAATATAATATAATATAATATAATATAATATAATATAATATAATAGTAAAAAATACATTTTGGATTTGTAGAGTCACATTCACAAGCACAATTACCCTGTATATTTTAATTCAAATGATTCAAATGAAGTCTCTTCAGGGAATTCCTCTATATTAGTAATTCTTGTTTAATAAAGATATATATATATATATTTGTCATATTTTCAAAAAATTAATCAAATTTAACTGACAAAATACTTTGCAGCAGTGTTTAGTGTGGCATGTTGCCTACTATATGCTCAAAATTTGTCTACATTGAATAAATCAATGCTTTTGAAATTAAACCAGAAATATTCTGCTTTTGGATCTTTGATATTACCTCTGCAGTTCTGAATTAAGGAGTTCCACTCATGCCATTCAGTGATTATGTTCATTCAAATGATTGTCAAAAACAGTATTGACTCTAATTCCAATGTCAATCAATGGCTCCATTTTAGCCTCCTCATTATGGCTCCCATTTCTTTATGCATATCTTCATCAAAGGTACAAATCACTGGGCAAGACCAACAATTCTTCTGAAGAGAATGGAGAAGATATTTTGGGTAACATGATATTGATATCAGCATTGCAAAAACTGCTTATATTCAAATTTTCAATGTCAAATTTATTCACATAGCACATTTAAAAACAACAATAGCTGACCAAAGTGCTGTACAACCAAGAATAATACAGTACAATAGGCAATAAGACAACGACATAGACAAACACAGCTCTTATAATTATAACTAATTAAAAGGCAAAGAATTGAAATGTGCATTAAGAAGTGATTTAAAAATAGGCAAAGTACGGGCCAGCCCAACATGAAGTGGAAACCCATTCCAGAGTCTGAGGGCTACTACTGCAAAGCAATGATCTCCTCTACCCTTCAGTCTTGATTGAGAAACCACCAGAAGCAACTGATCAGTAGACCTGAGTGACTTCGGTGGAATGCATAAATGTAAAAAGTCAGAGAGGTAAGAGGAAGCTAGGCCATTTAGTACTTTATAAGCAAGCAATAAAATCTTAAAAATCAATCCTAAAATGAATGGGGAGCCAGTCTAGGGAAGCTAGCACAGAGAAAATGTGTTCTCACTTGAGTATTCCCATTAAAAGATGAGCTGCAGCATTTTGGACCAACTGTAAATGTGAGATAGAAGCCAGGCTGACACCAACATTAAGTGCATTACAGTAGTCAACTTGGGGCAAAATAAAAGCATGTATATCCCTTTCCAAATTGTGAGATGATAAGAAGGGCTTACATTTAGATAAAAGCCTCTGTTAAAAGAAACTAGTTTTAATTACTAATTTTATCTGTTTATCTAATTTAAAATCACTATTCATTATTACACCCAGGTTTTTTTCTCAATGGATCTTACATAAGGTTTCAGGAAGCTCAAGTCTACAGTATATGAGAGGCACCATTGATATCACCAAGCCTAACTTATTTCTCATTGAAATTTAATGCCATCCAAGCTAAAACATACTCAAGGCTGTCTAACAAAAGTATTAAAGAGTTTGTATTACTGTAGTTCAAGGGTAAATAAATCTTTGTATCTTCTACATAGCAGTGAAACAACATGCCATTACTTTTACAAATGAACATTAAAGCAAGCATATACAGAGAAAAAAGGAGTGGTCCAAGAAAAGAACCCTGAGAAATTCCAGAAGTAAGGGGTATTGCAGAGGACACAAAAGCACCAAAGCTAACAGAAAAGCTTTTGTCAGACAAATAAGACTTAAACCACTCTGTGATAAAAGCTCCATGCTAAATCATGACTTTTAAAAAAATGTGGAGACTCTGAACAGGTGTGGGTGTGCGCATGCTGGCACTGCTATAGGGTTGATTGGGATGCTTGGCTGATTGCACATTCATGTGCAAATGCGGGCAGATCGGTCAGGTGCCTCATTCACACCTCAGAGTAGATGGAGGACAGCACCTGCACCCAACTGGCTTTATATATATGAAGGAGACAAAAAAAAAAGAAAGAAAAGGAAGACATGGAGGTTAAAGGAAAGGAAAGGAGGGGAGAAACAAGACGGAGACTATGCAATCATTTATTTATTGATTTTAACCTCCACTTTTTGACCCCTGGTTTTATGGATTATTTGATAGAAGATTTTTATGCACTGCACTTTTTGAAGACTTTGGATTGGTTTTAATTAAAGCACTGAACACATTTGCACCAACCCCTTGCTGACTGTGAGTGAAGCAACCAGTGAGTGTGGAGCCAACCTGGATAGTGACACACTCCAGAGCACTACCTTTAATGCCCACAGAGTGTTCCAGGTGATGAATGAGAATACTGTGGCCTATAATATCAAAAGCAGCTAATCCAAAAGGATAAGATTGGCAGGATCTTTGGAGTCGACAGCTAATAAAAGACATTTAAAAACCTTTAAAAGTGCAGATTCATTGCTATGAAAGGCTTTAAAACCAGCCTGGAATACCTCAAGAATGCCATGTATGTCTAAATAAGATTTCAACTGAATAAATACTACTTTCTCCAAGATTTTTGACAGAAATGGGAAGTTTGGAAATTGGCCTAAAATTGAAAAGAACTGAGGTGTCCAAATTTGCTTTTTTGATGATTGGTTGCATTACTGCATGCTTAAAAGTTCTGGGTACAATACTGGAGATTTGCAAAGCTTACCTTCTTCTAATAAGCAAAATATTGATAAAGTATGCAGTGAGGTGTTCAGAGCTTCTATTTCTGATTTTAATATTGTTTTACATATATAACAAAAATGTTTTTACCATACTATATAACATCAGTACCAGTTATAAAATTTTCATATATAGTAAACATACAGCTGTATCACCCATCAATTTCATTTGCTCAGCATATTTAGGAATGTGGAGAACAAAAGCATAACCCAACAGAATCAGCCATAAATCAGGAATTAAGCTTGATCACAGTGCCAGTTCATTACAGTGCCGCATATCATCCAGCAGCTATCTAACATTGCTGAGGCAATATAATATAAGTTAGACACAGTATAACAGAAGTTAGTAATTTAAGTATATTATGAGAGTCACATAAAACTACAGTTTATCTTAAGCAGTGGTTAAGAATATTATGATATTCCACTTAGCAGTGTCATGTTAGCTCAGATGAATGAGACTCTCATGCAGAGCTATTCAATAACCATGAAATGCACCACTGAAGCCTTAACTTCAAACTGTCTATTAACATGTTTTATAAACCCAGGAACAGTAAAGGAATAAAAGTGTATGAATAGCAGGATATCAATTCACCGATTAGCATTTTTATTGAAAATAACCAACAATTTGTGAGAATTATATAAACAAGGACAGTCTTTTTCTTCTTACTGCTGCTCCTGCTAGGGGTTGCCATAGCGCATCACCTGTTTCCATATCTTCCTGTCCTCTGCATCTTGCTTTGTTACACCCACCACCTGCATGTCCTCTTACCACATCCATAAACCTTCTCTTAGGCCTTCCTCTTTTCCTCTTGCCTGACAGCTCTATTCTTAGCATCCTTTTCCCAGTATACCCAGCAGCTCACCTCTGAATATGTCCAAACCAACGCAATCTCTCCTCTCTGACTTTGTTTCCAAACCGTCCAGCCTAAGCTGACCCTCTAATGTCCTCATTTCTAATCCTGTCCATCCTCGTCACACCCAATGCAAATCTTAACATCTTTAACTTTACCACCTCCAGCTCTGTCTCCTGTCTTCTTGTCAGTGCCTCTGTCCCAAACCCATATAACATAGCTGGTCTCACTATTGTCTTGTAGATCTATCCTTTCACTCTTGCTGGTACCTGTCTGTCACAAATCACTTCTGACACTCTTCTCCAGCCACTCCACCTTGCCTGCACTCTCTTTTTTACCTCATTTTCACACTCCCTGTTACTCTGTACTGTTGATCCCAAGTATTTAAACTCATCCACCTTTGCCAACTCCCTACATCCTCACCATTCCTCTGACCTCCCTCTCATTCACACACATGTATTCTTTGTTGTTCCTACTGACCTTCATTCCTCTCCACTTTAGAGCATATCTCCACCTATCTAGGCCAAGAACCCTTCTTGCTGTCACCCTTACTAGTTCTGCTGTAGTTGCCCAGCTATCTGGCAACTCTTCACTGCCACCCAGTGCTTGTCTTACCCCCTCCCTAAACTCAACCTTGTAGTCTTCCTTTTTCAACTTCCACCATTTGATCCTTTGCTCTGCCCTCACTTTCCCTCTCTTCTTTATCTCCAATGTCATCCTACAGACCACCATCCTATGCTGCCTAACTACGCTTTCCACTGCCACCACTTTGCAGTCTCTACTTTCCTTCAGACTGACCCTCCTGCATAGAATATTATTCACCTGTGTGCATCTTCCATTTCTCTTGTATGTCACTCTGTGCTCATTCCTCTTCTTAAAATATGTATTCACCACAGTCATGTCCATCTTTTTCACAAAGTCCATTACCATCTGATCTTCTTCATTCCTCTCCTTGACACCATACCTGCTCATCACCTCCTCATGCCCTCTGTTCCCTTCACCAACATATCCACTGAAATCCACTCCAATCACCAATTAATCTCTTAGGGATACAGTACTCTCCACCACTTCATCCAACTCATTCCATAAATCTGCTTTTTCATCCATCACACACCTAACTTGCGGGTATATGCACAGGTAACTTTTCATCTACAAAGCACTCTTGACATACTATATCTTCAGAATAACCCCTACCCCATTTCTCTTCCCATCCACACCGTGGTACAAAAATTTGAACCCACAATATCTTGCCTGAAGAAGGGGCCCGAGCTGCATCGAAAGCGTGCATATTGTAATCTTTTTATTAAGCCAATAAAAGGTGTAATTTTGCTTGACCTCTCATTACATCCATAATGGCTAACATGGTACCACACCCTAGTAGTACAATACATGAAACTGAAAAATGTTTAGTTCAAGTTTTTAAACTAGTTACAAAAAAATAATAAAACTACTTGGTTTAAACCTCACAGTTTAAAAGGTGAAATTTTCAGACAAATTCCTATTCTCGTGTTTTGTTCATTGCTTAATCTTTATATTTTCCAAACTAATAGCAAAATTTTCACAAGCCAGTTTCACTATTTTATTATCTGAATCTCTCGAAAATTTTGGTTCTAATGCCCAGATTTTGATAGTGGATCAGGATCATTTGCTTTCGTCACAATGTGACAGTAGTACTAGTAGTGCTTGAAAATTATGCTTTACACTAAGAATCGCTTCAATTCTCTTCAATGATATCTTTTATTTTGCATTGCCTGTGCCTTCAGGGTAAGATGAAAATAATTTAAGGTAAGTACTTGAAAATACTCTTGGAAAATGCATCATATAAAGCATTATAGCATTATATAAAAAAAATAATCATGTAAGTCGTGATTTGATTTTTAAACAACTACCCCCCCCACACACATATATATATAAATTTTAGGACAGTGACACAATTTTCATAATTTTGGCCCTGTACACCACCATAATGGATTTGAAACAAAACAACTAAAATGCAATTGAAGTATAGGCTTTTAGCTTTAATTCAAGAGGTTTAGCAAAAATATTTTATGAACTGTTTAGTAAAGACAGACATTTTTATACATGATCCTCCATGTGATCATTTTCAATATGTGGTTGAAAATCATTTACTGTACAGTCAATGACTGCCTGACGTCAATTATAATTTTAAATAATAAAATCAGAATTATGAAATTTAAAGTAGTTGGGAATGATTGATTGCCTGAGATTTTATCAAATGGCAAAAGAAGAACTGCGGTCATGAATTTAAAACTTGGAAACCTGCATTTCTTGAGCTGTGATGGCTTTGTTCTTGAAAAGAAGCCATCTTTTTTTTATTATCTAAACTTCAGATGAATAACTACTATAGTTTCTTGTTCTTAAATAGGATGATGCTAACTATATAACTGATTGACACATATGTAACAGCCACCACACCAGGGGAAAGCAACATTAACAACAGATTAAACGTTCAACAGGAATGACATCACAAAAGACACTACAAACAGGTGATAATAAAGAAATATGAAAACAAATTTTAATAAAATTAACCAAAATTATCCTTGTTTTGTATGCTCTTTGCAATTAAAAAGACACAGTGCAACCTACTGTTTATTTCACTGTGCACAATAAAGGTGCCAGAGTGGTTCTTCAGGGTGATGTTATAAGGAAACCATTTTTGTTTCAAAAAGAACATCTGACATGAAGGTTCCTGAAGGAATCATTTATTTATTTAGATTTGTAACCGGTTCCATAGTGCTGATAACCATGAAGAGACGGTAACAAATTTGTGAAATTCTAATGGGTCATGATTTTAAAAGGACTCTGCTGCATATGTCCAGTAACATTAGCAAAATCTAGGTTTTCTTAACCTGCAGCCTATTATACATTAAACATTTCATTTTTTTCCCTACAAATTATAAAGTTTTTCAAAGCACAAAGAGCCAACAAGTGGTTGTTTGTAAAGTAATGAATCTATGAGGAACCACACAACCCATTAAAGAACTATAAAGTGCCATTAAAGAACCACTGTGTCTGGATTTGGCACATGAAACACGAGTAAGACATGTAATCAGATTTAAATGTGGACAGACATTTAAACTCAGACTGTAAATGTAACAAAAATGTATTAGGGTTAAAAAAACACAATTTATTTACTAGATTATTTAATTTATTTTTGAAAACAGACATGGTGTTAAGCCAAGCCGCCATTATGCAAATCATTGTTTTCCGCATTAACACCCATGTTCCTAGAAACACACGTCTTCTTAGCAAAGGAGCACAAAATAGTTCCAGTGTGACATCATTTAAACAAAAAAAAAGTGCAAAAATATGGCCATTTCTCCAAAAACAAACAACAAATAATCAAATTAGATACATTCTGACAGTGTATAGCCTGCTAAAGATCCTGAAAAGCCAAAAATAGCAATTCATCACAAGTACCTCATACCAGCTGTCAAGTAAAGTGGTGGAGGAGTAATGGGGGGTTATTTTGCAGTGACAGACCCTGAACAACTCATAATCATTGAGTCCATTACAACCTCTTCTTTATGCAGAGTATTCAGAGGAAAATGTGAAGCCATCTAACTGGCAGCTGATCCTGGATTATACAAGTGACGTCAACCACACTGACATGTCTAAAACTAAATGGTTGAAAAAGAAAAGATGGCTTTGTAGTAGCTAAGTGTGCACATTTTAGCTATACAATTAAATGGTGTATTTTTGAAATTGTGGCTTTTTCTTTAAACATCTGAAAGACATGCTTGTTATGTTATCTGGTGAATTTAAATGACCCCAGTCTGAGTTAGTGTGGGTTATAAAAGAGTGTCTCCTGAGATGGGCTGGCACATAGCCAAGGATTGTGTCTCTTCTGGTGTCTAGTATGGCTGAGGTAGGCAGTGGCTATTTGAAATCCTGAATTGCAAAAGTGGGTTATAAAATGGATGGATAGGTAATATTATTTATGCACACTGTCTATTCATATAGTTCCTCTTTAATATTACAAATTGCTTGCCTGAATAATCTTACCATAAAGTGGATGAGTTCTGTCTGTATTATGTTAAAATGATTTTCTTTAAAACCAACATTTTGTACAACTACATTTAAATAAAATATGTACACCTGTGTTTTTCCTCCCATTAACAGATATGTAGTTCACTAAATTTAATTGTCTAATCACAATAAAAGATTATATACAGTGTGGTGGCAGATGGGAAAATCAGAGAACAGGAAAGCAGCAGTGCAAAGAGGATGTCTTTATTTGAAAGCACATAATCATCTATAAAGGGAATCAGGATGAAATTAAATGTAAATGAAATTATTTTTGAAGGAATTACTTAAATTGTTCCACTGAAAAATCAGAATAGAGTATGACAGAATACCAAGGTAATGGCCTATAAATCAGTAAGCCCAGGTTCCGTTCCCAAATCCTGACACACTTAGTGACCCTCATCAAGTCTTTTAACCTGTCAGCACTTGAGCTATACAAGATTTATGGATAACTACATTATGTATTTGGGATTTGTACATTCTGTTGAATTAAAAAGTGAGATAAAAATCCATAATAGGAATCTTTTTTTGTTTCAAACGGGCAAGATTGTTTTGATAAAATATCAGAACAAAATTTTACAGAATATTTTTTATAAATTATTGAAGAAACATTTACCATTAAAATAACTGAAATTGAACTTTGCCACAAGAGCCACAGACTGTTGCATCACATAAATTGATATGGCATGGGTATCAAATACTTCATCTTGAAAAAAGAAAATCAAAAATGATTATTCTGAGTTTTTATCTCCTTTTTCGAGGTTGAAGAAATTGTCCTCTAAAAGGTTATTGCTTTCTCCTGGGATCCTTATCTCTTTATTGTAGAGAATTTTGTGTTCATGTAAAAATTGCTTTGGCCAATTGGAGTATGTGGAAGGGACAGATAAGCATGGTATCCAAAACTTTATCCCATAATGGTTAACTTTTAAAAAAAAAATCTAGAGGATATTCACTTGGGGCTGTGATTCCAGGAATCAGGCCTGAGGGCTGTAGTTGTTGGTGAGTCCCAGATGATTTACTGGATGTTGCTTTGTTGCAAGACCACGGGTAGCTTCTGTATGGACTTTCCAACTGCATGAACATTGGGAAAGGTCAGTATTAATGTAAGGCATAACTGAGATACCAAGAGGAGTGTAATTGGGAGGAGGTTACAGTCTGATATAAATTTAACAAAAATGTTGTTTTTGGAGTATTAAGTGGTCATGGATTGTCCACAACAAACAGCATGTTCCAAGACAGTTGCTCATGAGTACCTTGAAAAATGAATAAAACACTTTATACAAGGTTCATTGAATCTTTGGCAGTATGTTCTGGACTGTTAGGTAAAAGTAGGTGCTGACCTCACTTCTGCTCGCCACTTGGAGGGTAGTTGAGTTACATGGTAATCAGATGCATCCAAAGAGACCTGTAAAACTTAGTCATGTAAGAAGAGTGTTAAACAGAAGCCTTTCTTTGAGTTTTGAGATATTCCATCTCTCACCTCAGGAAGTGCGTGTATTGCATGTCATGGAGGGTCAGAGATGTAGAGTCAGAATGGAGCCTGTTCAAAGCTGTCAGCGCTAGAGGAAGATAAAAAGATTCATAGCCAGAATACTGACTGTTATGGCAGCAGTCCCAGGACTTGCTGTTAAATGACAAAGATGGGGAAAATAGACAGGAGAAAGTAGAAAACTTTTGAATGTTTGAAAGGTGCCTTCAAGTTTGACTTCAAGGTCCTTGTCTAAGAAATGTGCCTGTAGGCTGTTTGATGTCCTTTCTGTGATGTCAGGAGCAATCTTCTCAGCAAGGTGCAAAATAAGGGCAGTCCTGGTGGATCTGAGACCCCCAAATAACCCTCCACACCTCCGAAACCTTTAAAATCAGAATTGTGGGGCTGCTTTGGAAATACATTTTACAAACACTATATAATATTATAAATCACATAGTGCCTTTTACTTGGTTTATGAGGATAAAATCTGCTCAAATGATAAATTCATAAGACGGTATGCTTACGGTGTTTCCTTTTATTTCAGAGTGTTTTGCCCTCAAATGATGAACTACAGCTCTGTCATCCATGTGTTTTGCTAACTGGAGCTGTAGCTCTGTTCTGTGGCAAAAGAATACAACTTTTTCTACTCATAGAATCTGAAATCCTTAAAAAATAATCAGAACATTGAAAATATCCCAGACAAAGAAATTTCAGCTGAAAGTTTTAATAGTGTGGAAGATAACAACAGCACATCTATGGTGCTTGAGTTGGCTGCCTCTACATTCCCACACAAAAGTGAGAAAAGTGTCCATTCTTCAAGTTTCTTGCCAGGAATACAAGGTGGTGTGGCTTTTGCTTGCAGACTCCAAACCTGTGTATTATGTGATTAGTCCATTTAAGATATTCATAACCGAAGTAAAGCTAACTGAATATTCTACAGTACCCGAATAAGATTGCAGTGGTTAGCCAGCACTGGAGCACAAATGGACCCCCTGATTACCACAGGATATTTTACACATTGCTACTCAGGTACAGTTTTTCCACTTGAAAAGAAGATAGTTGTTATGAGTTGGCTACTTTAAATCTTTTACAGGTAAAAGACTTTAATTTTTTTATATCATTTATCATTCTGTGGTACCATTTTGTTTCTTTTGTGGGGACCACCATTTTGTAGGATCTATTGCTAGGTGATGTGGTGGGGGTTGGGGGCCACAGTTTCCTATATTGTGACATCTGAAGTCACTTACGCGACACTTTAAGAACAAACACAATGCTCCATTTATTGTCTGTACTTGGATAAAAGTAGTTTCTAGAACAGACCTTTGTGCGTGTATCTTTGCTTTTCTGGTATCAAATTTTTTGACATTCCTTTGACTACAACTCTGATTATTGTGCTGGTTATTGGGGTTGAAGTTCTTTTTGATATTTTCAATTACAACCATTTTTTTTTACACTGATCTTGACTTATTTCCCAACCCAGTACATTCATTCAGTTTTGTGCTGCTCAGCCCTCTGACAGCTTAATAATGAGCTGGACTACCTCTTTCTCTCCTCCTCCTCCTTTTATAACTATAAGACGTTTCTCCCAACTGGTCCTTGAAATATTAGGTATCTGGAACCTATCACTCATCCTAAAAGTTACTATGGTCCCTTTCCTCTCAAGGATCCATCCACGGCTGCTGTTTACGAACAAGGACTTCTTACAACCTCCCCCTCTCTCTTTTTTTACTTGATTTAAGGGTCAAGCACTTTCTGTTTTGCCTGCCTACTAACATCTTTCTTGATTTCAGTACTTATTAAACCTCTGCAGCAATCATTTTCTTTTTCTGTGGTATACCTTCCCGTTGCATTTATGTGTGTTCCCTGTTTTACAAAGTGGCTCGCCATGTTGCTCTTTCCTTGCCCTTAGGGGTTCCTTTCACTGTCCCTCACTGTTTCTGAGATTTCTCGTGGGATTTTCATTTACTCTGCGCCAGCAGGGTGGTGAATCTCTTGACAACCAGGTCCACCCTCACAATACACAGTATTATTTTAAATAGATGCATTTACTGTAAAGTCTGTTCTAGTAGGTATGGAATGTGACAACTTCAGTCTATCCTTTCCTTTTATGGGCCTTCCCATAAATTCTTTAAATACTTTAAAGATTTTTTTTTAAAATTGTATATGGCTGACATTCTGCATTGTCCGTAATGATTATGCAGACTCCTTTGTCTACTTTGTCTGACTGCTTTGGGTTTAAAAGGATGTTCTTATTCCTAATTAATTCTTTAAAAGCCCAACAGGGCACATTAATTAACTTTTCTTTCCCATTCTCATTAAATGATTATTTATTCTAGACTAAATTGTGTTTCTTAATCAGCTAGATAATGTATGGATTTACATCAGAGTTATGAGACTCCCAGTTTGATGATGGTTTAGATGTTTTAATCAGCTGAAGAGTATCATAATTAAAATAATCAAGCAACTTCAGTTTTCAATGATTTGAGTGAAGATGTCTGTGGAAATATAATAAGAATGAAAAGCAGGCCTTCCTTAGATGATAATAATAATAATAATAATAATAATAATAATAATAATAATAATAATAATAATAATACATTTTATTTATATAGTACACTTCATACATAAAATGCACCTCAAAGTGCTTTACAGATTAAGTAAGAAATCAACCACAAGATATAAAACTAAAGAAGTAATACACAGTAAACAATAAAAGGGACAATAGAACAATAAAATAAAAAGAAAGAAAAAGATACATTTAAAATGCCAAAGTAAAAAAATATGTCTTTAATAATCTTTTAAAAGTAGTAAATGATTCAGTTTCTCTAATTTCATCTTGTAGTGTGTTCCATAACTTTGAGGCATAATGGCTAAATGCTGACTCTCCCCTACATTATTGTAGATAACATTAATAGTTCATCACGAGGGACAAAACATTCTTATCAGTTGATGATACTTTTTCTTGTCTCAATATTATATTAGTTCTTTCTCGGTGATTCACTATAAATCTTTTCATCAAGTGCAAAATTTTAGTAGTATCATTTGCTCCATGTATTTCATTTGATAGAATTTTGAACATGAGTTTTGGTAGAGCTGGAAGGTAATTAAAATGAGTCTGGAAAAGCACATTGAAGTCCTGTAAATTATTCTAATAATAATGATAATTGGAATGATAATAACACTTTGGGCTACATATTGCTTTTCTTACAAGTAATAATTGCACTAACCACCTGGTTAGAATCTTCACAATCTTTACACATATTATTAATACCCAAACTAGTTTAATTTAAATTTTGTAATGCTTTGTGATTGAACTATGCTTTTAGATAATTATAAATTTGGACATTCATATCTGACAAGGATGGGTTCTTATTTTAATTACAAAATATGATCTTTAATTGAAATGAATGAGCAATTAATCAGCTTATGGTTGTTTGAATCCTTTTTCATTCTTTTTGGCCGGGTTTGGTTCATTATTTTCCCCTTTTGTGGTTTCTGATTTCTCATTCTAAAGTTTCCCTTCAAATATTTCTGGTATTTACTCTCTAAAGGTCTTTCATAGTTTGTCTTCTGTTGTGCTATAGACTGAATAACAGCTTCACATTTAGGGAAGAGCTAATAATAATCGATTGTTGTACCAATTCATACCTCACATCTTCTTGTATTAATTCTTAATTTCAGTCTTGCATAAACACTATCTACTATGAGGAAACATGATAATTTAGCAGCTTTTGGAAAATGTTTAAACAAGTCAAGTCAAGCTGGGGAGCATGCACTGGTACTGTGTGTTGCTGCACCCATACACAACGAAACAACTCGGGATCCTTGTTGGCAACCCCCCAGGCAGACACGCAGTCCAATCCCACCCTCCAGAAATGACCCTCTATCTGCCACAGCCAGGTGTTATGTGGGTGACCCCTTGGCCTTTTCCAGCCACTCGGGTCCCCAACAATGAGGATCTTACGAGCCGGATCACCCTCTGGGAAACGCGCCACATGGCCGTAGTGTCATAACCGACGCTCCCTCACAATGCAGGTAATGTGCCTCATTCGGAACTCCATGAGCAACCGCTCATTTGACACAAAGTCAAACCAACGGTACCCAAGGATTTTCCGGAGAGACACAGTACCAAAGGAGTCCAGTCTTCATCTCAGGTCACTGGATAGCGTCCAAGTCTTGCAACCATATAGCAAGACAGGAAGCACCAATACTCTAAAGACTTAGACCTTCGTCCTTTTACATAGATATCAAGAGCACCCCACATTCCTTTCCAGCGACCTCATAACACCCCATGCTCTCCCAATCCATCTACTGACTTCATAGGAAGAGTCACCAGAGACATGAAAGTCACTGCCAAGGAAAGTAAACCTCAGGATAAGGTTGACAGTCTCTCCGCAAACAGACACACTGCTGATGGCTGTGCCCAAGAGGTCATTAAAGGCCTAGATCTTGGTTTTTATCCAGGATACTTGCAAGCCCAGACACTCAGACTCCTCACTCAGTCTCTCAAGTGCCCCGATCAGAGCCTCCATTGACGCCGTGAAGATAACAGCATCATTAGCAAAGTCAAGATCAGTGAATCTTTCTTCACCAACAGATGCCCCACAGCTGCTGGACCCTAACAACAACATTAATAAAAGTAAATATGCTCATTGTTAACTATAGCAGCTGTCATTAAACTTCCCATCCATTATATACACATTATTAAGACATTACTTTTACTTGGGTCTGAAACCTTGCACTAGTGAAAGATATTTCCAATCTGCAGTCGTTACTCTATAAATCCTTATCTCTTTAAATGCAAAAATCAAATGACCTGCTACTTCTAGGACTTCAGGTCTTAGTTTTGATTTAAAACATTTTGATGGTTTATAAGAGGAACTCAAACTCCTCAGAGGAAGAATTGACAGAATTCATTCAGTTAACTGACCACATTTTATTTTGTTAAACATTTTGACATTTTTAACTTCTAGTGCAAAATTGAATGTGTACTTTAAGTAATACAACTTCATTAGCACACCCACGTTCTTTTTTTCTCACTTATTATTGAATAAGGTCTGTACAGACAAAAAGAGCAGTAAATCTTTGTCTTTTCTTTGTTAGATATGTCAGTTTACAAAATGATTTGTGAAATGATTTAAAGAAACATTATAATTAAAATAAATTTAAAAATATACAAATGTAAGAGAGGTCACTGTCAACAAACACCTGCCTGAGAAGAACGACTAAGTATTCTGCTTAGCATTTAAATCATTATTAATGGCACATTGCACTGGAGTTAAAGGTTTAGAGCAACCATTATAGATAAATAAAGAAATGAAAATAACTTGTCTTTGAAAACTCATATTGAAACTTATAAATGTAAATAAAAAATTAACAAACGACAAACAAATTCAAAACAAATTAAAAATTAAACACAAAACAGGGAGGAGGATATATATACAATGGGAAGGAGCCATCGACCCAGTTTGACACTTGCAAAAAATAGTAATGATTTTGAGTTGCAAACAGCCTAACTAAGACAAAAAACCTGTAACAACTAAAAAACTGATGCACAGTGGAAACAAAAAAAAATTGCTTTCTGAAGTTTTTTATTTAAATTACTTAAATTCAAGCAAAAGGCAAAATAATTTTAACTAAAATTCTAAAAAAAGTAAAGGCATTGTTCACACATACATAATGACACACACCCTGAAAACCTTATGCAATTAAGAATAAAAAAGCCCCAATTTGAGCATTTACTCTATGAGATGATACCTAAGTGCACTGTGCCATTGCGACATTCTTTGGAGTTAATAAAGCTATTGAGTTACTAAAGCTATTGTAACTTGAATGTCTTTTTCCATACAAACAACTGTAAACCTATTTTTGCTCACCCCTGTATACAGCGTATATACAGTATATATATATAAATACAGTATATATATATATACTATATAAATACAGTATATATATATATATTATGAGGGGCCATTCAGGAAAAAAAGATTGGTTCGTAAATATATACATTGGTTCAGATATATATATCCATTTGGATACATTGGTTTGAATATATAAATTGGTTTTAATACATCCATTCAGATATATACATTGGTTGGGATACATTGGTTGAGATATATCCACATATATATATATATATATATATATATATATATATACTAGCAAAATACCCACGCTTCGCAGCGGAGAAGTAGTGTGTTAAAGAAGTAATGAAAAAGAAAAGGAAACATTTTGAAAATAACGTAACATGATTGTCAATGTAATTGTTTTGTGACTGTTATGAGTGTTGCTGTCATCAAGGATTTGATTATCATTATTTCTTTCAATCAGGTTCGTATTTGAAGGATGTGTTGTATTCAAGTTACATTCCGTGTTTGTCAACCGTTGTAAAGATAACAGGTTTCATTCATCGATTCCTTTCTTACTGCATCAATAAACAGCTCGTCTTCCTCTTTATCTGAGACGTGACACACTGCATGCATGGGTTTTTTTTACACTGTCTTCCTTTAGCTGGACATTGACTTTTTCCATCGTGTGCTTTGTTTCCGCAGTAGCTGCACTTATGAATATGCTTGTATGCGTCACTCACTTCATATTCTTTTGTGGCCTTCTCAATTGTGTAATGCAGTTTTTGTTCAGCGCTCTTTGGAGCTGTTGCTTTTTGTCTGCGTACTGCGTTCACAGTCAGTTCACGTGAGCCGCTCGATGTACATGCATCGAAGGTTCTAATCTGTGCTTGTGCTATGTTGTGCGATGTCCATGGCTTTATTCAATGTTAGCTAAGACCCGGCACTTAAAAGTTTCTCTCGCAGTTTCGCTGAGTTTGTGCCAAACACCACCCTGACCATCTTATCTTCGTCTGCATAAGCACGGCCCTTCACCCGTGAATATTTAGCGGCAGTGTTTCTATTGGATTGCCGCTGACGGACGGCCTTATATGGGCAGGCACTAAATTACAAACGCCAGCGGCAGCCTGTCTATGAACTTAATTTAAACTTTAGGTTTACACCGTGCTTTGTTTACGAAGTAGCAGCACTCATGAATATGGTTGTACATGTCAGTCGCTGGCTTCTTATTGTTTCGCTGCCTTCTCAATTATATAATGCATGTTTTCTTCAGAGCTTTTTTGAGCTCTTCCTAGTTTTCTACGTACTGCGTTGATAGTCAGTTCACGTGATTACGTGGGAGACGTGATGATGTCACACGAAACTCCGCCCTCCACGGACTGTCTGTCCCTCCATGGATATGCCTCCCCAGGCTATCACTGACTCACCACCAAACTGGTCATGCTGAACGATTTTACAGGCAGCATAACGTTCTCCAAGGCTTCTCCAGACCCTTTCACATCTGTTACTTGTGCTCAGGGTGAACCTGCTCTCATCTGTGAAAAGCACAGGGCGCCAGTGGTGGACCTGCTGATTCTGGTATTATATGGCAAATGCCAGTCAAGCTCCATGGTGCCAGGCAGTGAGCACAGGGCCCACTAGAGGATGCCGGGCCCTCAGGCCACCCTCATGAAGTCTGTTTCTGATTGTTTGGTCAGAGACATTCACACCAGTGGCCTGCTGGCGGTCATTTTGTAGGGCTCTGGCAGTGCTCATCCTGTTCCTTCTTGCCCAAAGGAGCAGACACCGGTCAGTCCTGCTGATTGGTTAAGGACCTTCTACAGCCCTGTCCAGCTCTCTTAGAGTAAATGCCTGTCTCCTGGAATCTCCTCCATGCCCTTGAGACTGTACTAGGAGAAACAGCAAACCTTCTGACAATGGCATGTATTGATATGCCATCCTGGAGAAGTTGGACTACCTGTGCAACCTCTATAAGGTCCAGGTATCACCTCATGCTACCAGTAGTGACACTGACCGTAGCCAAATGCAAAACTAGTGAAAAAACAGTCAGAAAAAATGAGGAGGGAAAAATGTCAGTGGCCTCCACCTGTTAAACCATTCCTGTTTTGGGGGTCATCTCATTGTTGCCCCTCTAGTGCACCTGTTGTTAATTTCATTAACACCAAAGCAACTGAAGCTGATTAACAACCCCTTCTGCTACTTAACTGGCCAGACCAGACTCCTTGTTTAAAGTCACTAGACTATTTGAAGGATTTGCATTTGTATTGTATATATGATTAAAATTAGTAACTTTTTGTTTGTATGTAAATGACACTGAAACACCCACCCTAGTATACAATTAATAAAGGAAATGTCCAATCCTGTAACAGAGTACACGTTTCATTGAGAAGAAGATTACTGAATTATTGGGTCAGTAACCACAAGCATTCTAAATTAATTCAATTCCAATTATTTTTGTAAAGTGTTCTTCACTGAGTACAGACTCAGGGCACTGTGGCAAGTGTACATGTAAAATACAAATTTGTGAATTATGTAATGTACACGTAAAAACTACAAATTACTTAAAACAAAGCAGTTTCAACTTAATGTAAATGGATCCTAAAAATGTATGTCCATTAATATTATTATTGAGATATAGGGGGTTAACAATGGAGGAGAAGAAAACAAAAATTCCAATCAGCAGCATTTCTGGATAAAATAAACCTCAGGAGGGTGTGATTCATGGCTGGTTACAGAGCAGGGTCATAATCAAAGTCAGACAAAGTCACAGTTCCGGAGACAAACCAGACCAATTGACAGCCCAGACCGTTCTAACGTATACACATGTTTGTGCTGTGCATTCCAATGAGAAGACAGATATTTACACGTATTCTTGGTTAGTAGTATATTCTGTAACTACCATATGGGACGGACGGGCATCCTGGCTAAAACAGGGGAGGAATCCTTACTTAAACAGGAAGCCCCAAGTGGATGAACAGGTGTCCCAAATGAGAGAGAGAAAGATTCCTTACCTGAACAGGAGGCCCCCTCATGTATATGGACAGGCATCCCAACCAGGAGAGAAGAAGTTCCCTTCCCCAGACAGGAAGCCCCAGGTGGATGGACAGGCGTCCCAACCAGATATACCTTCGGTACCTTTCCTAACTGGGACAGAAGGTAGGAATAGGAAAGGACTGTCTCTGGGGGCCATTTTATACCCCAGGACGCTTGATGGCAGCAGCCCTGGTTATCAGTGCACATTTGGACACCAACAGGGAATGCTAGGAATTGTAGTCCGGGAATGCAGCCCTGCTGTGGTCAAAGGGGGCATTGCAAGGAGATACATTACCTACTTTTTGAGAGTTCCATTTGACCTGGAAGTGCTTCCAATGGGAAAAGCCCTGGCACTGGAAGTACTCCCGGGTCCTCAATTAAGGAACCACACTGCCTTGTCCAGGTAAGTCAGAGTTGGGAGGAAGGGAGGCAACATTCGACTGGAGGAAAAACAATGCAGTGGTGGTAGAGAGAAGAGAGGAGGAGAAAGGAAGAAGAAACTTGTGTTTGTGCTTTTGTTTACAAGATATGTGTAATAAATACCCCTTTATTTGAACTTGATACTGTCTTGCATGTTTGTGTTTGGGGTTCACTGGCACCCCCTAGCTTTCACAACTCTATATGCCAGTGCTGAAAAAGAGCCTGCTGTGCCCTTTCTTATATAGCCCCTCTGTGATATAAGACCAGTCCAGCCTGTCATTGGTCGAACCCTAACCCTTTTTTTCTTTCTTTTTTTGATAGTTGTTGGTGATGATTGTTTTTTCCTAACAACATACTGTGGACGTCTTTCGGGAACCCTACCCTTTTATTCTTTTAACTTATTAGGATTTGTGTTTTCTTGTTTTATTTTTGTGGAGAATGCCAGAATCCAGAAAGGCAGAGTAAATGTATTTTAAGCTACTTCAGGCCATCCATCATTTAGAAGTAGCACAATAGCCAGAACCACCTAAAGGCTTGTCTAATCAGGTTACGAAAATTATTTCTCTTATTAAACCCTCATCACTATATACGGATAACTACTGAGGTTAAAAGTAATACTGATAAGTGGTTAGCAAATGTTATGGGGTGTTTATGTGCTCATTATAAAAGAGTCATTGAGGATTTGCTTAACCAACTTCCCCAGTTAGATGAGCTAGTAATCCATAAGCCAATTGCTTTTGCATGAAAAAGATATAAGAATAAGTTAACCTGTTCCTTTCTGGATTTGTTTAGGAAGTTGCTCTATTCTACTTCTGCAACAATAATAGATCTGTACTCATCTGGAATGGGAGCCAAGCCTGCAGTTACTAGTTCAACAACATCAGAACAGGTAGGCCACGTTTTTGTTTCTCTTCCACAGCTTCCTCCTCCTCTTATTCTTCCTTCTCTGCCTAATAAGATCAGTTCCACATATTTTCATCTCTCCAAGTTATACAGGTAAAGACGGAATTAAAATAAAAGTTAATGATCACCTTGTTTCTATTACAGATTCTGGGGTTTCGGTCGCCGGCCATAAAACAACTTATAAGAGTACAAATACACTTAAAAGAGCTAATAGGGAGAAAGAAGTGATGAATAGTGAATTATCCAAAGCTCATTCAGTGGATGTCACTAAATCTGACACTTCTCCTTATTTTAAAACTAAAAAGAAATCTACGGTAAATTTCTGTCCTAATATAATGGATCGGCGTCCTGTTTTTTTTGAGCCGCATGTTGTCTTGGCGAATGTGAACTTTTGGTGGCTAGGTTCATGTCAATATGAGGGATTACAAGTAGTGGTTATACAAAATCTAAGAATACCTTATCTAACAGAGTGGTGCCAAAAATCTAATTCACCACCATTCCGTATGTTTTTATTCTATTAATCGGAATAAGGGACCTATTTAATCGAAGTGATTCAAAATGTGATCTGGGTGACCTCTTGAATGTTTTTTTAACATGTTTTCCCAAATACACCCTATATTTGACACAGATCCCCCCAGTACAACATCCGAAGGGATTGAGAAGGATAGAGATTTTTAATCAAGCAATTTTAAATTTTCAAAACATTTTACAAAACTCAATAATTAAACCTACTCAAGTAAAGAGAATATATGTTGCTTCACACAAGAATCAGCACAGGCATTATTACGATCATGGCTGGAGAGAATACATTTTAGATCCTTTAACCCTACAACATTACTATAATTTAATTTAATTTGATATGCCCTACCCCACTGATCCTAACCTTAAACATTTTTAAACTTGGACTCTAATCTTAAAAAGTTCTTTTGGGGCCCTGAGGTTAAAATAGTCTTCCTTCAGGGCCCTAATGGTAATCTTTGTATTTGCTTTATGTTAATTTTTTATATATATTTATACCTAATTTAAAATGCTTTTATTACCCCTAAATATCTTTCTTTTAATGTTTTTGTATCTGTTTTTGAAATATTTATAGAAATTCTAGTTTGACGGATGAATTTCTGCAGATCCAATATGGAGCGCAGGGGGTGCTCTAAATTTGAACCCCTGCTCTTTCATATAAAAAATGGCGTTTATTTGAAATTCAAATTTAAAATTGATGAATATATATTTAAACAGAACATTAGTAACTTTTTACTAAGATTTTAGAGGGTATATTTTTAGAAATAAAGGTAGGATGGATACTGCTAGAATAAATAAGATGTTATTTATTGGATCAGTGTGCCCAGGCCATGCTGTCCATCTTAGATCCCCTACTCTAAAACCTAACCCCCAAGTACTTGTAGATGTGCACCACCTGCACATCCACTCCCTGAATACTGACTGGACATAGAGGCTCTTTGGTGTGGTGAAAGTGAATAACAGATTCTTTGGTTTTACTGATACTGAATTGTAGACATTTCTTTTTGTACCTAGAAACAAAGTTCTTTGTCTGAATCCTATACTCACTCCTCTTGTCAATACACCCTATTAGAGCAGAATCATCTGAAAATTTCTACAAGTGGTATGATGTGATGTAGTATGAGATGTACAGGGTGAAGAGAAAATGAGATGGGACTGTTTGTTGAGGTGCACTAGTATTGAACCCTCGAGCCTCACAAACTGTGGGGTGCCAAACAGGTAGGTAGTCCATCATTTAGGGCGCCACAGACTTATCTGCCTGCATATCTGTGCTCATGCCCCTTAACATGTATGGCTGGATGGTATTGAAGGTACTAGAATAATTAAAAAGTGGTGGCACTTTCTGGAGCCTTAGTGACAAGCTGAACAGGTAGCACAGAATATCATAAAGTTGGTCAGCACAGGCACAGCACAGTACACAGCACAGTACTTGGGGACTAACTTCATCTAGTTTTGCAGCTTTCCTGTGTGTAACAGCCCCAGTTATCTTCTCAATTGGTCATCAGTTATCGACAGCCCATGGTTAGTCATTTGAAAAAAATGATGATGAAAGGATGGAAAATCTGTTTAAAAATTGGTTCAGGGCAGTAGCTTTCTTCACATTCCCTCATAGCATCTGAGACCTCTGCCTGTATTTATCAAGCGTCTCAGAATTATTTTTAAGTATTGCACTAAAAGTTTGACTAGGACAAGAATTTGTCTTGTTTCAGAGTAGGACATTATTTATGAAGTGTCCTACACCTACTCCCAACTTCCCAGCTAGGAGTACATGTTCATGTTTGAAAAAGAGCAACATCACAATTTTATAACAACCCAAGCCACAAAATGGTGATAATTAAGGCGTTGTGTAGTTTTCTTGGAAATCATGATGATGTTTAATAATTCTTTGAAAGTAATGCTATGGCTTCACCACAAAGATAATAATATAAATAATATTTAAAGTAGTAGTAGTAGTTGTAGTAGTAGAAGAAGAAGAAGGAAAACATAATAAGGTAGGATGCTGTGTTAATCTGCAAATAATTGTTGCACTTTGCAAAAACATCCTGCATCAAACCCTGAGACAGAAAGAGGTACTCTCACCAAATGGGAGTAAAGCCTAACAACAGGCAGATTTATTTAACAATGAATGATCTACAGACAAGCGTTCAGAAGAATCACCTACCTGCTGTTAAAGCCATGATAAATGCTTCATAAAATAACAGTTACTGAAATTAGCCATAGCTATTCTTACACTGTTTGGGAAGACAAGTTCTCTTTTTTTGGGTTCCAGATTGTCTCCCAGAGTTGCATAATGTGTCTGTCTATCTCCATGATCCCCTCTTATCTTCTGCGGGGCTGTATTTATCCACCAATGCTCCAGGAATCTTTGTGGTGAACCTTCCCCAGGCTTGTAAAGTATAATGGAAATGTTCCAGGGGTTCATGGAATGCATAGCTCAGCATTTCACTGTCAATGATCTATCCAGCCCCACTTCTCTTATCATAGGGTACTATGCAGGCTACTACAGTGCAGTTTGCATCCAATACCACCTGTGTGTTGATACTGTGATATCAGTTGCAATTCACATATGCGTGTAATCCACACTTGAGGCAAAGATCTTTCTGTGCTTGCCAATTTGCACGAATGCAGCTTGCTTTAACATTACCTCACGTGGAGTGGTACGGAAACGTATAAATCTGTGTATTACCTTACACCTTGTAAAGGCGTCCAAAGTTTAGTATAAAATTCAAAAATGGTTGGTTCTGACATGCCCAAATTATCACTTTTGCATAGCTACATTTTACACGTAATGTTACTAACACTTTCATTTTTGTATAACTGGTTTTTACACATAGATGGAAAGATCACATAATGTACAAGATTTGTTATGAATATTATTTTCTGTCTATCAGATCGGTATCTTATTTTGAGTTAACTGTTGTCCAGCATTCATAAAACATTCAGTCGTTCATAGGTTGTGCGTGCCAATCTCTGCCTGAATGCCATCTTCCAAGCACCTCCTATCAATTTAGAGCAGCCCACGAGAGGTTTCCTAAACTAGGAAAACTGATGAAATGCTTTTACATCCTAAGAGTAGGTCCAAATTAGAATCACACTGAGAGTTTTGAGCCAATTAGGACCATTTTCCTACTTTGAGACACTTGATAAATAATGGCACCGTTCCTGTAATTATGCACAGTCCATTCTAAACACCTTTCAAGTTATTCTGAGTAGTGTTTGCCTTTCTATTTTAGCTCTATAAGCTTCCTTTCCTTTACTCCGGTTTTTCTTGAGCATTCTCTATACACCCTATAGAGCTTCTTTATCACCAGACATAAATGCTTTCTTTTTCTCATTCAGGAGACTTTGTAACTCCTTAGGGCCGATTTATACTTCACGCTCAGAACGCGTACGCGCCTACATCATGGCTGCCACGCGTTCCCAGCGTTCATTTCACGCGTCCTCTGAGCAGGTCCTCAGAAATTAACACGGCGCGTGCGCGAGTTGCAGTACCAGCAAAAAGTCGGGGGCGCAGTGTGCTAAAAGTCGGAACGTGACGTCAGAGTCTCTGTTTACTATCTACATGTGACAGCAAGCCTCTATGGAGATCCTTCGGGGATCGATGTGCGCGCTTTGCTGTTTGATGAATGGTTCAAAGTGGTGAAGCAAAATGCCGACATACAGATGCATTCGTGGTGCTTTTATATTCAAGCGTCGCATATTCCCGATCGTAATGACACGATACATTTTAAAAGTCTCACATACCATCTTTTGTGCCATCTATTTTTTACCTGCTGTCAGGTCCAAGAAGCTCGTAGCGATTAAAAACTGGGATGACGTTTACGATGGTCTGCTTTAATAATAAAGTAAACTACGAGGTTAAAGTGGACATTTCGAGATTAAAGCCGAAATTTCCACTTTAATCACAAAATACACGTTTTCACCGTGTCTTTTATTTTTTTCTCAGTGGCTCAAATACAGCGCTATACATTATGTTGCCGATGTCAAGTTGCAAAAAAAAAAAAAAATAGACGGCACAAAAGATGGTATGTGAGACTTTTAAAATGTATTGTGTCATTACGATCGGGAATATGTGACGCTTGAATATAAAAGCACCACGAATGCATCTGTATGTCGGCATTTTGCTTCACCACATCAAAGCATTAATCCCGTAGGATCTGCATAGAGGCTTTCTGTCACATGTAGATAGTTCCCGAACGTAATGACACGATACATTTTAAAAGTCTCACATACCATCTTTTGTGTCGTCTTTTTTATTTTTGCAACTTAACAACAGCAACATAATGTATAGCGTTATATTTGAGCCAGAGAAAAAAATAAAGGACACGGTGAAAACGTGTATTTTGTGATTAAAGTGGAAATTTCGGCTTTAATCTCGAAATGTTCACTTTAACCTCGTAGTTGACTTTATCATTAAAGCAGACCATCAAACGTCATCCCAGTTTTTAATCGCTACGAGCTTCTTGGACCTGACCGCAGCGGAAAGCAGCAATAGATCGCCACGCAGAACAAATTAAATGTATGATATTCCAACTCTCTGCACATTTAGAATCTTTAGATTTATACTTGATATCACTTTCATGATGAAATGCATTAAAGTGTGTATGTTACATTTTACATATAATTTCGTTTAAATAATGAATACTGTTAATTACACACATGGGGGAAGAATTACACACATGGGGGTGTCATAGTGGTGGAGCGATAGCACTGCTGTCTCGCAGGGAGTTATGTTGGTGGTATTTCCTGCTTGTATTCCACACTGTGCTCCGGTTTCCTTCCAAAGATATTCAGATTTGGGGATTTGGTGCCGCTAAAATGACGCTAGTGTATGTGTGTGCTTATATTCACTTTGCGATGAGCTGAGGCCTCGTCAAGGGACTGTTTCTCACTCGTGCCCAATGCTTGCTGGAATGGACACATCCCTGGATTGATGGATTTAATCAATAAACATCCTTTTCATAGATATTGCGGTAAGGTGTCATCAGAATTTAATAGGTTTTCTAGGCAATTCACAACACAGAGAAGCTGAACATGTTCTCACCGTGATAATATCTCGCACTGCCACCTGGTGGATTCCTCCAGATTTACGTAAAGTACGTGCGCAAGTATGAACACTACAACGCTTGCGTAGCAGGAGCGTCCGTTGCAGCATGCGTCGCGTCGCAGGAAGTATAACTCCGGCCTTAGTAATCCAGGGCTTGTTGTTTGGAAGGCTGTACACTGTTTTTGAGGGTAGAATAGTGATGACACAGAAGTTAATGTACTCTAAGATTTAGTGACCAAGTCCCTTGATATTGTCAGTGCATGATTCACATATCATTACCCAGTCCTTTCTTTGGAAACAGTCATTCAGAGCCATTTCCCTTTCCAGGCATTACTTCCTTACTATCGTGGTGGCAAAAGATCGCCATCCAATAACATTTTCGTAGGTGAGAATTACTGTACTTCTTGCTAACTGTAGGATGGACAAAACAGTTGCTCAAAGCAGACTGATCACCATATTCATCTGTAGTATAGCTGGAGCTAAAATATTTTAGTGAAATTATGGTACAAGGAAGATTAGTAGGGAAGGCACCAATGCTTATAAGAGATGGAAAACAACAGTTTGAAGAGCAAAACAGAAAACAAGCCATAACGATAACCTTTATTGCCTGAAAATAGTCTGAAATGTGATCTCCAAGAACTTGAAGACAGAAAGAGTCTAAAATGGCTAACTCATTTCAGACTTGGTTAATCCAATTCAGGGGCAGGGTGATGGAGAATCAATCCTGGTGACATTAGCAATACACAACCCCTGGAAGAATCACCAGTCCATCACAGGAGATATTCACTCTGACTCATACAGGACCAATCACAAGTGGTGAATAATATGCATGAAGAAAAATTCACACAGAAATAGATAGTGTGCTTAGGGTTGGGGTTCAGAGAGAGTAGAGTCGTGAATTGTAAGGCAGCACTGCTAAACACCGTTTTACCATACCACCCACTAAATGAATAATAATTCAGTCTATCAGTTTTACAAACAAGACAGACGTAAACCCCTGACAGGGTGCACCCAAATTCAGTCTAATGTCTCTTGAATTGGAGAAATAAGTTATTTAGTGACAATCCAAGAAGAGGGGGAGAGTGATGAAATTCCACACAGAAGGTAATTGGGATTGGCTTACCCAGTGTGCTGGAGCACTGAAGCAACAATCTTCACTACTGTTTCATTGTAACATCTCTTGATAATGAAATAAAAATGTAATATTTGCACAAATTAAAAGGACAACATAGTCCATAAAAAGAAACTCACAGTATTGTAGTCAATGGGTTATTAGCCCCAGTTTGCGAAAGAGTACAGCGTCATCAGAATTTCCTTCACTCTCTCCTTTCTCTTCCTTTTTAAACCTTGCAAGTAGGATAACTAAATTCCTTACGTCAGTTTTTTAAAAGCCTTGTTTATGCCTAAGTAGCTCTTAACAAGGTGACCTAATCTATTAGAGAAAGACACAGATTAGAAATGAAACCCACAGAGAAATAGATCATCTATCATTGTATTGCCTACCTCTGAAAAAACAACTCTGGAAAGAAATTAATCCAGAAAGATAGGGGCATAACCTAACCATTAGCAAGCGTTAGTATCTCTTCTTATCTGGAAGCTCTTAATGCATTCACAGGCAAATAAAAGTGAATGGAGTCATATGAAGTAAAAGTTACACTTCCTCATTTGTTTCCATTTTGCAGCTTAATATTAAATTTAAACAATAAGTACACAAACTAGAAAATCCATCTACATGTTTTATGAGCCGTCTTTTCCAATTCCGGGTCACAAGTGTATCTTTAAGGCACTAAGAGGCCCCAATCCATCTTAATATATTGCACAACACAAATACAGTATACAGTATAGAGGGGTTCAGTAAGAATTTACCTAAATAAAGCAAATCACAGACACATTTATTTATTTAGTTGTCCAAAGCAAGCATATTCTTTATTGTCACACATACCGACCCTAGCTGCAAGGTTTGTGTGTGTGTGCTTGCTCACTTCTAGACATGCCTTTTAATAGCAATTTGTTTCACCTTTAACAATTCACACTTTGGTTAATATACATCTTATAAATGCTAATTCTCAAAACAAACAACCCTGTTATTGGAATAAATATCACGTCCTTGTGAAATGCTCAAGTCCATTTCAGGCTATACTTCTCAAACCCAATGAAGCTGACAAAAACCAAAGTCTGTTTCATTTCCTCCTATTTAGACTTAACTAATTAATTAAGTATAAAGATGACATACAAAATAAAATAAAGACATTAAGTAAGTTTTCCCATTAACTTGAGTATCTTATTTATCTATTAATTATTACTATGCCGAGCTCTGCCAACTTAATGTTTATGTTGGCCATGTCAAGTATGTTTTCCCAAAAGAAGATTAAATGAACAAACATACTACATATCTCTATCAATGATTATGTGATCACAAATAGCATGGCAAATCAAGTTTGTGACCCATTATGCTTGCAGACAGGCCTTTGAGGATTCCAGAATTTCCCAAACAGTCCCAGAATTTCTATCCATCTATCTATATTTGACTGGCATTGTGTCCATACATCTGAAAGACTGAGGTGACTGCAGTTCACTTTCTTGAAAACTAGCAGTATTTTTATGGAATGCAATTTGCACTATGAAATGCACCTCCGAATGACAACCATAAACTTTCTCTCTTTTTTTATTCCTTACAGGGTTTGTATCTCGTCTCTTATCAAGAAGGAGATAGCTTAAGGTTAATGACCCATAAGTAATAGCAAATGCTGAATATATTCTGTTAGCCTAACACGCACTGTATGTGGGACAAACCTATAAAAACTTGTCCATGGATGAAGGTGAGCCAAATACAACCAGATGTTTCCACAACACATACCTCCTAATTATTAACTCTGGCATATAGCTGCATCTTAATTTAAATTTTATAGTTCATTCCCACTTAGAAGCAGCCTGCAGTCTAACAGAAGCACCTCAGGCACTTGTTCACTCACTTAATCCTAAAGGTCACTATTTTTTTTCCATCTTTATTATAACACATTTGGTTTGTGCTAATTAACTTGGGCTGATGTTCTCTTAGTGTCTTTTTGTAATTGTCGGATGGCCCCAGAGGTTCCTAGTGTTAAGCAAACAGCAAATGCATGCATGAATTTTTCAGGAGCTGAACATGTGCAATGATATTTACAGTCTATTGATATATTTACAATGCAGCCAGTGTACACAAGAGCCATATAATGTACACTACAACATTTGAAATTTAACGGCCTGACACTCTACCCGTAAATTATGCTTTTTTTGAATGATCAGCAGTTCTCGCAATCTCGTTTATTTTATTAAGCCTTGATCACATAAAACCGATGGGTGATGTCTTAAATCTGTGGAGGGAATCACTTTGACAGTCCATCTGGTTTCTCATCATTATTATTGCCGAGAATTTGCAGTGAGTCTAAATCAAGTCTTCACAATGGCACGGTGCTTGTCCTGGGGGGTGCTTGGTGGAGAGATAATATGAATAATAAAAAAGCAAGAAAGCAAGCATTGAGAGATAATGGCAATTCTGTGTGGCCTCCTAGTGAAGGAGTCGCTAAACTAACATCCACGAAAGTCTCTAACTATGCCCCCCCCAATACATTTACAATTACCATGAACAAGTGGGCTTTCCGCTGTGATTAATGAGACTCCTATTATTGCACGTTGCTATGGTGCAGTAAAGGATGGCATGGATCATTGTTAAACAGAAAAGGTCATGGTGAAGCCAGGTAAAGTTACACGTCCCAACAGGATGTGTAATTCCAACAGTCATTTCAGGAAGCATCTATTTGCAAAACCTCCCTGGATGTCATAGATTCTTTTCATCACTATATGTTATGATTTTGCAATAGATATTCCTGCAAAGTTAAAGCGGAAAAAGGAAATCAGTGAGACTCCCTAGAATTTAATATGCAGCTTTGTGAGAGTCTTGCATTGTTTAAATGTGTGAAGTTATTTTACAGAAAAGACAAGAAAATAATAAGGAAAGGGTATGAATATCAATAGCGGACATGCCTTTTTGTTAAACCAGTGCTATTTCACAGTTTGTCAGTGCTGTAATGATTAACCAGTCATGGAAAGCTCTTGGGGGGGAAAGCATGAGATTGTTGAAAGAGTGTGATATTTTGAAGTTAATAATAAAGGTATTTTTCATATCATAAAGGAGACCTTTTTATCTCCAAGGATGTTACCCAATGTTTTAAGCTCAGAAAATCTAATTGGAATTAACATATAGCTGTCTCAAACTTCATTTTGGGGGGCTTGGTGTGATCATCAAGCATCCAATGCCTATTTAGTTTCTGCAATCCTCTGATAAAGTAAGTAAGCTCACAGAGTTTTGGAAGGATAGCTACACTTGTAGTTATTCTTGACTGTGCTGGGAGTTTTCAGCATCATATTTTGGGTTCAATGTGAAATCTTTCCATCCCTTACATGACACTGCTAGCATTTTACAACACATCTCCTACTCTGTTGCAGAGTAACTTGATCACCACTTGGCAGGATGAATGTAATTCTTGTTTCAAAGGCCTTTCTGCTAGAAGCATAAACAAACTACCTCAGTTTTAAGCTGCAGATTTAACATTTTAACAATTTAAAGAGTCGTGGGAATGTGGAACAAACTACCAAGACATGTAGTTGTAATTTCCCATACAATGATACCTTTGCATGTATCTCGGAATCTGGGGATCTGGAGTTGCACCAGGGTGAACAGGGAGAGAAAATTGAGAGACACAGACACAAAAATAATGGAGGAGTATAAAAGCTGTTTTTTACATCGCATGCCAACATTTCAGTTACGTGTCAAGCAATAAATTATCAATAAAATGAGTTCTTTTGTGCTAAAACAATCAAAAAGCAAGGTGCAAAAAAGCAATAAAAAGGAAAAAACATTGAATTGCTTTCCTCTCTTTACTCTCCGGAAAGCTGATTTTGTACTTCACTGTGCACCATTAAAAGACAACAACTAACTCAACACAACTCTGCCTCCACTTCACAAGTAATTCAGAGGACTTCAGCCGCAGGTACTCCACTACCTTAATTCCCTACACAGTGCTGTCAGAATATTACTAACAGACAGAAGATGAGTTGAGTTTCTCTAGAACCTGCGGCACCATTCCAACCCCAGATTCTGCCTTGTCTTCAATAAAAAGATCAGATGACTCAGCTGTAGGCACTGCACTATGTTAACTCCCAACATGGAGCTCACAGAATTTTGCTAGAGACCAATATACAGAGAGCTCAGAAAACAGAAGATAAGAATTACCCCCTCTAGTAATTGCAGCACCATTATATGCTCTCATGGGCTTTTTGCAGCTAATCCCAGCTGAACTCATCTTTTATTTCTACCTCTAGGTTCACACACTGCCACACTTGCGATGCTTCATGCGTCAGCTTGCTTGTAACTCTTATAACATGAGACAGAGGTTAGGAGCATGCGCTGATACAGCACGTTGCTGCACCCACCACATGACAAACCACCTCAGGATCCTAGATTAGGACCAGAGTGCAGCCATGCAACGAGTGACACCTCAACACCACACTAGTTCAAATGGAATGGAACAGTGTTAGTTTTTCTGAAATCTGTTTTGGACTTGTAACTCTTTCCTGAACTCACCTATGTGTGTCCTTTAACTCTCTTGCATGTCTCTTTCCTAGATGGCAACTAACCTGGTACTCTTCTACAACAGCAATGTAGTAATGTCAGGATTTTAGAACTTTCTCCCTTGGATGTACACATAGTTTGATAAGCTTCTTGAACTCATCTGCTCCCTTTACCTATGGCCCATCCCCGTGCAGCTGTCTAGCCACTCTTGCTGATATCCTACGCTGCACCACTTCCAACATTCATGGGCAATATGGTACCTCCTCCTTCTGCTGAGGTAAATACAACAACAACAATTTATATTTGTATAGTCCAAAATCACACAAAGAATGCTTAAATGGGCTTCATGAAGCCTTGTTTAATTAAGCCTCCTTGCCTTGACTCTCTACAAAGATAAAGTCCCAAAAATTTTGCAAGAAAAAAATGGAAGAAATCTTAGGAAGGGCAATTTAAAGATAGACCACCTTCCAGGTAGGTTGGACATGCAGTGGATGTCTAAAAATAGGGTATATACAACACAGAAAACAGAATCCAAGTAGTCCTCTTCTCAGATTTAAATGGCCAATCTAGTATTGCCTTCATAGAAATACAATGCAATTATCCAATACAATAATACAATATCATTTGTTCTTGCACAGCACTCCTCACTAAGTGCAGGTGTGGGGTGCCATGACAGCTGCCAAGGCAATATGCAAGAATAGATTATACCGATCACTAAATACAGAAATAGCACATGCTGAATAAAGACACAGAAAACAAAGCAGAAACTGAGTACTGTAACTGTAACTACAGTATCTGTCCATTAATTAGTTGTAGAATTATGTCCAGTTGATAACAGATGAGATGAAATTGTAAGAAAGAGAGTCAAAGTCATATATAATCAGAGTCCTGGAGACCTCAGCCAACTAGCTGCCTACCCCATCCTGGTCATTCTATAGTATAGTCAGTGCTGGGCCATCCAATTTGATAAAAGAACCTTTCAATCTGACAATTCCAATTCCCATTTATCTAAGATGACATTTTCACATGCAGGAGAGTTTCTTAGCTGAAGAGCAGTGGTACCAAGTGCCACATCAGGATACCATGAAGAGAAACAGAATAGAAGTAGTTTAGTAATGGCTTAAAAATATTGTTTTACTTATATTTCTCTACAAATGACTAACAAACAAAGATGAAGTATGCATAGCTAATCAGCAGCTCTAATCAGGGTATGCTAGACTAAAATAGTGAGTCTTAAGCCTGGATTTAAAAGCTGAGAATGAATGGGGCACCTCTTACTGTATATTAACAAGCAGATCATTCCACAACTTCAGGGCCCTGTAACTAGAATAGAATAGTTCAGGTCAGGTCAGGTTGGGAGTATTTTAGATAGGTATGTAATGTGGACTTTAACAATATTAATAATAATATATTAAATTATTTAAATTATTTATATTAATGTGGACAATATATGTTGAATTCTTGGGATGTACTTTCAATGGTTGTGTAACAATAACTTATGTATAAAATGTAAAATATTCAGGTTCCGTAAATCTTTGGTTACTTCCTGTGGTAAAAATTCCAGATTGTCCAAAATAAATTCAGCAATTTGTTTGTTTTGTGAATTATTTTTATTGCCAGTTCATTAAGACTTTTACTTTGGTAATTTTTCCTATTGCTTCGTTAACAGAAAAAATAGCTCAAAGATTCATTTGGACTAAGGAAACTCACCAAGCCTTTGATTCTTTGAAAAGAAACGTTCACTTCAGGTCCTATTTTATAATGTCCAGACATCTCTCTTTTATCTGAAGTAGACACCTTCAGCATCTGGACCCTTCTAATGTCCTCTATTGGTCACAATACATATTTATGTACTTTTAAGTGGTCACACACTGAATATGCTGAGGTGTCCTTTTGGTTCTTAACAGTTTACTCTCATTTTTGTTTTTTTATTATTCCATTATCATTAAACTATAACTTTTACAATTGAAGAACACTAATATCTGAATTTAATTTGTGAATTTGCATATTTTTAAGTCTGACAAATATTTCTTATATGAGACTGCACATAACTTAAGTATGGGCAGTTTTCAATTCTTCTGGTTGTTAATAGAAGCTGATGTAATATTTCACATATTTTTATGCAAATAAAAAGAGTATGATGTTTGATTTATTTTTCTACTGTGCCAACAAAATTTAGGCTTTTGCTGCCATTGTAGTTTGCATGCACCAGCTGAGTTAGGTTTCAACATTTGCAAATGCAACCCCCCACCCCCCCCATATCAAGAGTTAAGCATACCAGTATAAAGCCCCAGTAATATAAGGACTGAATATGATCAGCTGACAAGTGTCATGTGTGTGTGCGTAGGAGTCAGCTGAAGGGCTCTAGTGACTGTAATTCACCTGCTGCTCCAGCGTGTCCTAATGTCTTTCTCTCCTCCTCCCTCTGCAGACCAGATGATTGATGGCTATAACATCTCTGATAACACTTCCAGTGTCCGCCCACCGGGACGCGGCTCTTCCTGCCAGAAGGACCAAAACTGGTAGCTCTGCCATCTTGGGATGGTTCTGTTCTGAACTTGTGTCTGCAAAGAAAATTCTGCAATAACTGTGTGTATCTTGTTTATTTTTTCAAAACCAATTATACAGAGTGACCAGGCTGGTATCCAAGCTTTGTATCAGTGTTGTCTGTCTCTTTTACACAAGGAAGGATAAGAGAATGAAAACAAGAGCAAGATTCCTGGAGAAAATTAACCTCTGGACGTGTACATTCATTTACAGGCAAAGTCACAGTTCTGATGACTTAGGCCAATTGACCGCCCTCACATTTCTCAGCATTCTATAAAATCAAAAGCACATGATAAAATCCACAACTGTATAAGACTGAAGTACAATGAGTTGGTCAGCTCCAAATGGCATTCATTACTAAACATTGGTGATCAATATACAGCATGTACACAAACACAAACATACTTAATAATAAGAATGTAACAGGGCTGCATGAACCTTGTAAATTTCCAGTTTACAAAAACTGTTTGTTACTGCCCTTTCACATATATAGAAATGTATTCACGTGTGTTAAGATTTTCTATTTTTTAGGAGGAATGGTACATCAATAATGTTTGCCAGTTTTGCTTAAACATCTCTTTAGAGTCATTTGTATTTAAGCACATCCTAGAAAACAATAGATCTCTTACTCATACCAACACCAACAGATTCTACATTCCTCTGAGCAAAAATCTATAATGCATCAGACAACAGCCTTCACGGCCAATGGAAATATCCATTGCAAAGTTAATTGATCGTTCTAGATCATACTTATCAGTCAGTAAGGTGGAAAACATTTATTGGACAACATACCCATACTTTCTCCGCCTGCAACAAAAAGTATTCACAGTGGAATCATTCTGGTTTTGCTCCTTGAGAATATCACTGTCTGCCACTCATTTATTTGTACTCATTTACATCCTCTCCATGTACAGATAGGTTGTTTTGCAGGCATTACAACTACACCAAAAATGGTTCAAATTGTTATTCTTTTAGGGAATGGACTATTTCTTTATACACTGTTTGCAAATTTTGTTTTTGTGCTACAAATGTATTTAATTTATACGGTGTACATGTGTTGCAGGGTTGCTTGATATGTGAATGGTGAATTTGCATTTCATGTCTTGCTGTCAGGAGTTTTTCAATTATATCTCTCTATTATATAAAAAAAATCCTGGGGTGAGACAAGAAAGACTTTTTCAGAGAGATACTTACAAGTCCCACAAGATGAGACTTTGTGTCAAGAGATTTAACCACGCCTGGGGCCACGCCTGCTAAAATACAAAGTGTAGATGACAAAGTAGAATGTCATAAAGAGGTTCCAAAATGTGCGTGATACACATGCAGAGCAGGTTAGAGATAATGAAAGTACTAAAATTCGAAAGTCTCAAAAAATGATAGTAAAGATCGCATTAGCGCAACCAAACAGAAATTATTACTCAGTAAAATAACGGAACAGCAAAAAGAGATTGAATACAGTAATCCCTCCTCGATCACGGGGGTTGCGTTCCAGAACCCCCCGCGATAGGTGAAAATCCGCGAAGTAGAAACCATATGTTTGTATTGTTATTTTTATATATTTTAAGCTCTTAGAAACTCTCCCACACTGTTTATAAATATTCTCCGCACAGTTATACAGTAAAACCTCGTTTATAGCGGTTGATCCGCTCCAGACAGATAAATGAATTTCCAAGAAGTAGGATTCTTTATTTATAAATCTAATATTTTCGCAGTAAGAGCATTGAAAACCTGTTTACAACCTTCTAAATACGTTTTTTAACATTATTAGAGCCCTCTAGACATGAAATAACACCCTTTGGTCAAAAGTTTAAACTGTGCTCCATGACAAGACAGAGATGACAGTTCTTTCTCACAATTAAAAGAATGCAAACATATCTTCCTCTTCAAGGTGCGCGTCAGGAGCGGAGAATGTCAGAGAGAGAGTAAAGTAAACAATCAAAAATCAATAGGGCTGTTGCGCTTTTAAGTATGCAAGCACCGCGATAAAGCGGCGCAATGAAGGGATCAATGTGAAGGTAGCCTTTCAGCATTTTTTTACAGGCGCGTCGGTATCTTCTAAGCAAACAGCCACTGTGCAAACAGCCCCTCTGCTCACACCACCTCCGTCAGGAGCAGATAATGGGGCCAATCCTACGCCTCCCTGATGGTATTGCATGATGGATAAGTATCTGCCTGTATTTCTCAGAAAGAGTGAGAGACAGAGAAAAGCAAACAATGAAAAATCAATACGAGCTGTTAGAGCTTTTAAGTGTGCGAAGCAGCGTGCGGGAAGCATATCATATATTATTGAGGAGTTTTATTTAATATGTAATACGTGCTCTGATTGAGTAGCTTCTCAGCCATCCGCCAATAGCGTCCCTTGTATGAAATCAACTAGGCAAACAAACTGAGGAAGCATGTAACATAAATTGAAAGACCCATTGTCCACAGAAATCCGCGAACCAGCGAAAAATCCGTGATATATATTTAGATATGCTTACATTTAAAATCCGCGATGGAGTGAAGCCGCGAAAGTTGAAGCGTATGGAGGAATATTTCGGACAAAATTAAATAAATAAATGAATGCGTAAATAAATAAAAGTACTGTGAAATGTGAGCATAAATAAATAAATGTGTCATGAAATGAGAGCCTAAATAAATAAATATGTCATGAAATGAGAGCATAAATAAATACAGGTGTCACGAAATATGTTTTTCGTTGCTTATTTATTTATTTCATTTTGTCCGTAACATTCCTGCAAACCGTCATGAAATACGGCTTGAAATAAAACTGTCACTTTCACTCGTCAAAGTTGAGAGGGTGGGCTCTAACACGCCCTCTAGTTACTGATTGGTGAATCGATAGTACAAGAATTAATTAGAAAAATGCTTACTACTGCTGATGAAATGGATTCTGCCGAAGATATTATGTATTTCAGAGAGAGAATTGAAGATTTATTGGAAGAAATTACAATGTTGGCGGCCATTTTAGACTCCGATATAGATGAAACTATTTTTGAAATTATCGAAGAACAGGTGGAACGGACTGTACTACACTCCAGTTAAGGTGATGCAGTACCCTGCTCTGGACGTCCATCCTTTGACATTCCAGCTGAGTCAATAGAACACCTTCTGTTAATATTTTGAACTGAACAACTTTACCACTGATCAGAACTGTACAGTTGTTTGAAAAAGTAGCTGCGAATATGCACCTGACTTTATACTCGTAAAACAAGTGTCAAATACTCAGTTCAAAATATTAGTTGGAGCTGCTTTGGGCATTCCATGTCAAAGTACCTAAACTAATACAGCTGTTGCAGTTTACCGTATATCAAACTGGCTCATTCGCCTTGTGATCGTCTTCCCCGATACACCATATAGATCTGCAATCTGTCGTACTTTTAAACCGCATAACAGAAGGTGTTCTATTGACTCAGCTGGAATGTCAAAGGATGGACGTCCAGAGCGGGGAACTGCGTCACCTGAACTGGAGTGCAGTAGAGTCCGTTCCACCTGTTCCTCGATAATTTCAAAAATAGTTTAATCTATATCGGAGTCTAAAAGGGCCGCCAACATTCTTCCGATAAATCTTCAATTCTCTCTCTGAAATACGTAATATCTTCAGCAGAATCCATTTCATCGGCAGTAGTAAGCATTTTTCTAATTAATTCTTGTACTATCGATTCACCAATCAGTAACTAGAGGACGTGTTAGAGCCCACCCTCTCAACTTTGACGAGTGAAAATGACAGTTTTATTTCAAGCCGTATTTCATGACGGTTTGCAGGAATGTTACGGACAAAATGAAATAAATAAATAAGCAACGAAAAACATATTTCGTGACACATGTATTTATTTATGCTCTCATTTCATGACATATTTATTTATTTAGGCTCTCATTTCATGACACATTTATTTATTTATGCTCACATTTCACAGTACTTTTATTTATTTACGCATTTATTTATTTATTTAATTTTGTCCGAAATATTCCTCCATAGAAGTGCGATATAGCGAGGGATCACTGTATATCATTTGACTTTAAACTTTAAGTCGGAGACCTGTAGATCGTCTAATTAGTGTTACCATCAGGGAAAAGTACCGTTTCTTCCCAATGAAGAGGCGTATCTGCGAGAATTAAAAGATTTGTTGTTTGGTGAAAGTGAAATCCACATATGCGAGCAGCAGAAATGCAAAGTGGCTGGCGCGTAGCGCAGGACTTGGGGTTGGCGAGCAAAGCGAGCAGGGGGCAAAGCCCCCAAGTATACATATATGAATAATCTTTTACATTTATATATTGTGAAGATAAAGAGAAAGCAAGGAGAAGGTTTAGAAGTCTAGGGAACAGTATACTCAATGTCTGAGTTTCAATGTGAAAAATGAAGCAAAACAGGTGGTGAACTAGAATGAGAATAACAAGTACTATACAGATCCACAAGTTGTCAGAGGGCTTTGTGTTGAAGAGAGAAGTGGAAGGGGTGGGACTAGTGATGTCAGGTGCAGAAGTGATTGAGTTAGTTGTGGTGTCAAGCCCAAAACATTCCCCGTATTTTTATACAAAGCCACATCCACTCCCTACACTCAGGTGCATGACATTACATATACTTGGTGAGTGACTGGGCTGTGCTTTCACTTTTTAGAGCTGATTCAATAACAGAGTAAACACATTTTCTGACAGACAGCATTTTTAAAAAAGACAGATGACCTGCAGACATATGTGAAGTCGAATATCTCACAGTAACAAGAACTTTAAAGCTTCCAACTTATATAGAAAAGTATATTCTTAAAATTGATGATTTGCATGCATTCAAACAGAATCCTGAGCATATAAGAAAATAAGCATTGTGTTTTAGTGCACATTAGTATAGTAAGGGTTAAATCGTAAAGAAGCCTGCACCTGCATATTTTATTATTTTTCTCTTTGCAGCTGCAAACTATCATTATCTTGCTGCCAAGTTTAAAAACTTTAGTCAAGGACACTGTACTTTGAGAGGACTAAACGGGCCATTGTTTTAAGAAATGCAGCTACCGAGACTTTAACCATGAGAGAAAGCCAAATATCCCACTTGCTTTCACATTCAGTGGCTAGGTCTATGCCTGCTCTTTCTGCCTGCTTGGACACTAATATGAAGTGATGATAAGCCAAGGAAAGTGTGTTCTACAAGAAACAGCGCCAATGTCTTACAGATGCAGCTGTCTAGACTTTTAGCCTTGAGGGATGTTTTTGCAACAAGAAACTATTCATTTGAGTTTCCCAGTATCTTATGTGTGGGTCTGCCTGATTGCAACTTGCTGGTGGGAATCGATCGATAAAAAGGTCTCAGACCCCTGCACAGGGTAAGGAGTAATGTTGAGAAGTTTCAGTCAGATGATGAACATAGGGTCAGATGACATTAGGTAATGGTGAAGACCTGCCAAGTGGACGTGATGAGCAGCACAAAGCACTATTCCCATTAGGCTGGAAACATTGGGGGAACTAATTGAAGGATGAGGATGAGTAATGGGTTCTATGATAAGAACTGTAATAATAATATGGTTTGCTGATCCTTGGGTGCTCATTTCATTTGAATTGAGACCGTGTGTACATCACGCAATAAAGCTTGATTCTGCCAGCACATCCTGAGGACTCCAAGTGCCTTCTTTGAGCAGCGTGTTTCTGCCACAACACTTACTGTGCGATGTGTTCAGTCCTTTCCCACTGTTTGAATTTTGTAGAAGGTGCGTGGCGCTCTGGAGCCTTACTCTGTTCAGCTCATGAAGATGTTTTGAACTGTTTTAATCCTGAGGAATCCTTGACTAAAGTCAAACAACTGATGAATTTGTTTTGTTTGTTGTGTGCTTAATGAAGGTCCAGTTTTGTTATCTTCCAAGTTTGATAGATAGATAGATAGATAGATAGATAGATAGATAGATAGATAGATAGATAGATAGATAGATAGATAGAT
>JANRMT010062832.1:6754278-6870951 GCA_026402145.1 Polypterus bichir lapradei | reverse complement strand
GATAGATAGATAGATAGATAGATAGATAGATAGATAGATAGATAGATGGATTGTGTTTTTGCTTTAATAATACAGTAATATTTTTATATACATTTCATTTAATTTGTAGTTGTCTCTCATTAGTGACTTGAGGGTTCTTATGATTTGGTAGTCTGAACAAATTCACTCAGACTCTGCTTGGGGCTTAGGGTTTGACATCTCATTTGGTAAGAAGAGGGAGTTATTACAAGTAAATCTTTTGTTGCAGACCCTTTTCTATTTTCTCTACTTTTTCCAAGTGGTATACAGTATATATGGGGATGGTACTGTGACAGGGTTAAAATTTACACATTTTAGGCATTCTGAACATGATATGATCACTTTCAAAGTGATGTTTGTCTGGATCTCTGCATGAGAGTCTGTGGAAAAGATAATTAATAATCTAAACATTTACATAAAACTTGGCACATTTATCAGCACTGTTAACTTTCAGGCACCTAAAGATTTTGAAATGACATATGATTGAATATTTCACCAACTTTACAGGGACTGGGGTACAGGGGACATGGGAGAATGATGTTAAAGTTATACCACAGCTTTCCGATATGCCCTTTCCTCTCTAGCCAAGAGACCAATGGCCATGATATTTAAAAACTAAATAAGGACTCAGTCAGGACCAGAGTACATGAGGCAAATACCTGTGTTTTCATAGCTCTATATTACTGAAAAGCCACTTATTTACCTATATGGTCTGAAAATAAAATGTAAAATGCATAATGGAACCCCAACTATATTTTTGTCTTTCTATGTGTGTTTTGTTAACTGGCCAACAATTTCTCCAATAAATTTTCTAGAGATGCCTTTATATTTTTTTTTGTTTACATGTATGCCCATACCGCAGCACAATTGGAGCCAGAGAATACAAATTCTTTCAATAGGATATGATTCCATTTTATTCCAAATGATAATCTGTAATAATTTATTTCTAAAATCACAGTTTTTTACAAGAAAAGTCAGGTGCTGGTCACAGTATTATTTTACTGGTTTCCCATTTGACGCAAGTCTACAAACAGTGTGACTTCTTTATTTTTTTGTAAAGGTTTTTGCTAAGCTTGTCTCATTTCCTTTTAATATACTGTAAACAATTCAATCATCTATGGAGAGAATATTTCCTTAACCAGAGGAGCCATGAAGACAGCAGTCTTGCTGCTTTATTATACTTATACTGTCATGTTGACAGGATTAGCAGCTCTTTGTGAGAAAACAGAAGGCTGTGGGTTTTATTTGTCTAAATTTCTATAAAATACCAGCAGGTATACCTGGTAAATCTAGATCTATATGTCAGATTTAAAATTGCTAGCCTTGGGGGAAAGTAGTAAATAAAAATATTAAGTAAGTTTTGCAAATGAAAATATGTTTATTTATCAAACTAAACTATAACTATAATTTATTTGTAATATATATATTTCTTCAATAATTGATCAAGCTTTTTTCAAGTACATAATAATATCTATCAAAGCGAAAGTTGTGAATCAAAGTATAATTAATTCAAAAACAGCTTGATGTTCAATTATTGTTGATAAATGATGTTTTACTTTAATTTGTCATGGTCTCATTATGCTAAGGAGTAGGTAGGTGTCTATGTTAAATACATGCTGTCCCTTGGTACCCTGTGGTGATAAATGCTTTCTCATATGGGGTATAGTTTAAAAAGAAAAATATACTTTAAAACTCTAGGCACTTGTTTTTTCAAAGAGGAAAGAGATTTATGGTAAGGTGCTGCTCTAGCATCCCTACAGTACATAATGGCTGTGGCAGGGTTCAGCCTTGTCCCTACTCTCAAACCCATCACGCTCAGACAACCTGGAAACTGATTATATTTCTCAATGGGCAGAATAAATAACTACAAGTAGAAGTAACCTCAAAATAATGCAGTATACACCAGCCTGTACTGTATGACTTTCAATAATGTAGGTGTCATGTGCTGTTTCTGAAAGAGGAGACAACTAGCCTGCTTTCTTCTCAAAATCCTCATGTCCCTGATTTTTCACTTTGCCAACAGTTTTTCTCTTTCCTTCTTTCTATGGTTTTCTTTTCTCCTTCTTAGTGATGATCCATGCTCGCTGACCCCCATCTGCAAATTCATATTGAATACTTCTGGTGATGGCTGCCATTCAGTTTACGCCATAAGGACATACTTCATCCTATTGGACCCAGAGCACATTACACATTTAAATAAGCAATGCATTGGCACAGCTTATCAGTCTTCTCCTGGGTTTTTGGGAGTGGTCTTGAGTGCTACAATGTCCATTTCTTTTAAGGGCACATGAAACCCCCAGATCTAACAGGCATCTTCAGGAGTGGGCATTAGGATTCCCTGCTTCTCTCAATAAAGGGCCTCAGATTACAAGTTTATAAAGAGCAGACCTCCTAGTTATACAATAATGGTGTAAAAAAAATAAAGGTACATGTATTACCTCATTTAGGTCCGATATTTGTGACCGCCAGTTCTTCATCTGAGATACACCAACCCTGAAATCAAACTCAGATAATAATCCTTACCTTGAGCCAGTTCTCTTAGTTTTGTCTTATTGCCTCTCAGACTTTTCGTACTTCTGCCTAGAAATCTGTCCTCCTAAACCCGGCTGCAGTTAAGCAGTTAACAGCCAATATTCTCTAGGTTACTCAGTAGAGTCAGTGATTGGTTTTAAATGGGATTCAATTGTTAAAAATTTTATATTTTATAAGCAGAATATTGAACATCATTTGTGGTGGTAAGACATCAAATTGTGAGCATGTGCTCCAACGCTGACATTGCTTTTTCATTAAATTTGGTCTTTTTTTCAAGAGCTCCCTGCACTTGAGCCACCAGGAAGCAAAATTGTTAGACAGCCTCATGCTGGTGGTTCACAACTCTGGTTCTAGGAATCCATTATGACAACTGTGTTTTATTTCAAAGTATTTATAACTATTAAATGCCCATTTCTTCTTATTAGTTGAACACAGTATTCATTCAGCTGCATGGGTGCTGTTCTTATTCTGCTGGGTTAATTCCTGCTATTGTGTGATTTACTTTTCTTAGAACATTGTGCATATTAGAAGCCTTCAGTCATCAGTTGTTTTCTTTATATTTTAATCAAATATCTACTTTCAGATAATCATATTCAAGAACATTCACCGTGTCATTATTCAAATTGAATTCACACAGCAAGTCTAATCGGGATTGTATGCTGCAAAATCCCCCTTAATATAAGCTATGCAAAAAACTCTTATTTGTTTTGTGACTGTTTTTGTTGTTGCTGTTAAGTCTTTCAGATGACACTGTAAGCAGAACAAACTTTCCACAGTACAGTTCCCAACACTGAACCTGGCCCATCCAAGTGGCTAGCATTCCTGGCTACTGGACACACTAATAAAAAGAAAGCACAAATAATACCAACAAACCTTATTGATGTGTGCCCCTACATTTCAGAAATTAATTTACTGGTCTTGTCCTGGCTAGCTTCATCTAAAGGCTATGTCACATTCCATGACTTTTCCAGTGATTTGCAGTCATAGCCTTTATTTGCATAATCTTAGTGAGTAACAGGCAGTTGGCGGTGCTTCCAAGAAGGTCAGTTGTCTAGTATGACATACCCAACAGCTCACTCCAACTAACATGCCACTCACTCCATTGACATCAAAGAGGTTTGAATTTGTCTTTAGTTGTAGTGGTGGACCCCATGTGTATGAGAGCAGGAAACCAATGAATGCTCATCCGGAAGTGCAACAAGGAATATGAAACATTATTTTTTGGAGCCTCACAAACAGAAGATAAGATCATCTTTCTGATGTCTCATGTTTTATGTACCATGACTAAATGGAAAAAAAAAAGAAAAAGGCCACAATTGAAGTTGAACTCACCATAGGTGATAACCTTTCATACAGCACTGGCTTCATTAGGCAACAAGGTATTGGTTGTCAGAGATGAGATAAAGGAGATAAACATGACTGTGCTGGAAAGTCGGCAAGCAGTCACTAAGTGTGATATGGGCAGTGAATTTCAGTGGAGGCAAATCAGCAATTGTGGTCAGCAAATCTGTCATACTCCACAATGAGAAGTTGTGGAATGTGATTTTTGTAAAGATACTAAAAAGGCATAAATACAAATTGACTGTACAGTTGCCTGGACTTAACTGTAATTTGAGACATACATATTGCTCCCAAATATAGTAGTAGTGATGACTTATTATGCACTTCTTTAGTGAGAATTCAAGCAAAATGACATATTTTATTGGCTAACTAAAAAGGTTAAAATATGCAAGCTTTCGAGGCAACACAGGACCCTTCTACTGATTATTACATCTTGCCCGAAGAAGGGACCTGAGTTGCCTCGAAAGCTTGCATGTTGTAACCTTTTTAGTTAGCCAATAAAAGGTGTCATTTTGCTTGACTTCTCATTACATTCAAAATGGCTAACATGGTACAACACCCTAGTACTATGCACTTTTTTAAAACCGAAAGATGTGGTACAGACTTAAGAAGAACAGACTTCAGTAAACTGATGTGTTTTACTTCACCTATTGAAATTGGAAGTTATTTAACTCCATGAAGGCTTTGGGTAAGAGAATTCTGCAAGGTTTGGAGCAGACACAAAGAATGCTCTGTTGTCAACAGTAGACTTCGATGTTTTAGCAATGACAAGCGCAGGACCAATTCAGAGGATCAAAGACAGTGGGCAGAAACATATATCAAAGCCAGAGAGGATGGAAAAGATAGGATGCTGCTTAATCATGCAAGGCCTTCTTTGTAAGAATGTGTTTTGTGTTATTAATGTGTGATTTAATTGGCAGCAAGTGTAGTTTCCTTATAGTAGGCCTCATATGTTCCCACTGCAGTGTACCGGTATTTAACATTGTGAAACCCAATTTAATAGGTCATTACAATTTTCTGCCTAGATATTATAATAACAAGTGTTAGACATTCAGGTCAAGTACATAACTGTTTGCATGATTCTACTCCCCTGTGATGGAGACCTGGAGACTTATGTATCTCTCTGCTTTTTTCCTAATATTCTCTCTCTGGAAGAAGAAAACAGAATCTACTTCTGGACCGTTTCTCATTTAAGTGCAGGACAAATATTATCTTTGATTTCCTTCAAGATGTCACTACTCTTTGCCACCTGATTTATACTTCTCTATTAAATGAGAGTTTACCTTTTGGAACCCCAAATCTTTATCTATCTATCTTATGATGTTTTGCAGTGGTCTGGGATGATTTTTTTTTCTGAAAAGCAATAAGGATGATTTCACCAGGTTGTGTTAAAAGCAAAGCACACAGCCATTAGGGCTTCACTGAATAAAGAAACCACACATAAGTGTGGTTTATAATAGAGTATATATTTCTTAGTCTGCAACCAGAAGGATCCTGGGGACTCCTTGAGATGGCTGTTTTCAAGAAAGCCTCATAACCATTGATGTGGGCTTATTGAGTTCAGTAGGAGACCTGTGATGAAGCTTGGTGGCCTTTGAGCAGGGCCCAACACCGAGGTCATAGACTAATTAAACTTAATTATACAAGGCCTTTCATTCAAGTTTCACTGATACCAGCATAGCTCTTATTAATATAAAAAATAAAGAAAAAGAACTGTTGTCAAATGGAAAGTCTGACTTTAATAACCTTTACACTGCATAGTACTTCTATATTTTTCTCTTCTATTGCAAATATCAATTATCCGTTCTATGCAATTCACTTTCACGTGTGAAGTCATTCAGTTTCATGCACACAATTTCCAAAACAAGTTTTTACTAAAATATTGTTAATTAAGTCACTTCAGGAAAAGGCTTTCCTGAACTAAAACAAAATATGTTCAGATGGGAATAAAGCATTTAAATTGAAGACAACCCAACTTCACCCCCTATTCATTGGTCACAAGTTCAACCTAATACAAGCTATTCATTGGCTAAGATTATGTTTCATGTAAGAGTGAAAGTGCAAAATTCACTGAGAGACATATACAACTAAAGATTACAAGCTAAAAAGACCAAGTGAAAACATTATCGGGAATAGATTCTGCTTCATATTTGTTTTACCTTGGTAGAGTCCTCTGTGACTCTGCTTTCCCCTTTTGTACTCTTTATCATGCAGACTTTATCAGAATGCCTCAAATCCATAGACTTACCACTGTTTATAAGGTATTGTACTTTAGCACTTCTCACCATCTTCCCTAACCCTTCTATATCTATAACCGCATGCAATTACAGAGAGTAAAGTAGGACAAGTAGGAGTTAAGTTACACATTCTAATAATCTATTATTGATAATATTCATAAAATAATAAGAAGAAGCAGAGTACATGTGAATAATGGCGACCATACAACCTGATAAATGCTAGATGTGTAATAAGCTTTCTTCAGAAGAGGTCACATGCCTACCTCAATATGGCTAATGAGTTCAGCTCCTCATTATGTTCTCTACATGGCCATGGTGTGTGTGTGTGTGAGAGAGAGAGAGAAGGAAGGGTAAAGCAGCCACCAACTTTTACCAATAGGATGCATTGGTACAGAATGGTTTCTGATTCAAAACCAATCCCAAACAGCTATACTTCAGACCATTGGATGCACATAATGCTTCTTTACACCTGCCCTCAAGTAGTGAATACTATTTGTTTAGCTGAAGGTGCCAGCTAGGTAGTTTCATAGCCTTCCTGCAGTTGATGTCTCATAGAATCTCCTGAACAGAATTCCCCTTGCCAAACCAGTTTGAGCAACACCCCCCTCCCCCCCAGCAATATATTTCACATCGTGAGTCAGTCTTAAAGATTTGGGGTTTGGTTAATTGTGATGTGCAGTGAATGAACAAACTAGTTCTTTTGAACTTGTCTTGGTCTCTGAACGAACGTACTTGTTCACTGACATTAAAAAATGAATCTTTTCAGGGGATAAGCAGTGTGTGTTATGTTCGATATTGCATTCTGTGACCATCCGGAGCTATCATCATAACTTCACTTAAATGGTTGCTGTCTTCGGGAAATAGCCTATCAATAATTTGTTTCAGCAAAATGGTGATCACAACAACAAGCAAATGAATGACTTGGTGGATGACACCAACCACCACCCATTGATCAGTTTACTCTGACTGAGTTACTGTGACCGTCTCAGTACACTGAATAATTGAATGAACCAGTAGGCCACCTACTGATCTGGAGAACCATTGAAAGTTCATTCACGAACTGCAGGCAAGAAACTTGCAGTACAGTACACTGAACCAGTTCACTGAAAGAATCAGTTCATGTACTGAACCGAGAATGAACTGCTGAACTAGCTCACCTAAAGAATCAGTTCATGCACTGAATTGAGGAATGAACTACAGACAATTGACTTGCAGTACACTGAATCTCAGTTCAGTTCACTGATGATACATGCATGGTAGATTACATCAGAAAGGATGGAATATAAAAGAAGGAAAGTGCAGAAGATTAATCCAAAACTGAAAATAACTTTAGTCATATTTTGATGTTGTCAAAGCTTTATCGTGAAATTTGCTCACTATTCTAAGGTTCTATTTGTATGATTGTTTTTTTCTATTTATTGTTGAAATTGTATTTATTGTCAAAATTCAATAAAGAGGATTATAATTTTTATTATTATTATTATTATTATTATTTGTGTATTTTTATGTTATCTGTATTGTTTGGTAGTCAAAGTTGTTACACAGTTATGATACTATTCTAGATTTTAAACTACAATATAGCTTGTTATTGTTTTTAAAGTGAACAAATCATTCTGGTGAACTGAACAAAATGAATCGAATTACTAAAAAGGATCATTTTGCACATCACTATTGAATAGTTAGACATGAAAGTACAACAAGACTAATGAAACACTAATATTACAATTTGTATGTCTAGCTTACAAAGACATACACAATATTTATGAACTTATATAGAAAATATCACTTAACCAGAATACTTAATGCTTCAACTGGCAGAAGGTCAATTCATCCATGCAGGTTTCACAGTCTGAGATACCCCAATTGTGCATATGAACAAAAATGTAGCAACAGGAGGAGGATTTACAATTCAAATGCTTATTTGCATCTGAACAGATTCCATTTAATTTCGCAAGAGTGTTTTCCACAAGTGACTTACTGAACAATATTTTTGTAAAAATATTTTTGTTTGGGACATTGCGAGCATACACATGTGGATTATACAACATGAGTAATGTCAGATTTTTCCATGGGTGTTATAATATTGTTTTCTGATGTCCAACTTTGGTCACTATTGACTTATATTTTATCAGAAACTTTTTCTAAACTCTAATCTGCTTGAAAACATGAGATTCAACATTATCTCAGTCATCACTAAAAACTACATGGGGTAAATAACATACAAAAATATCATATTGTGGGTTGAGTATTCCTTAAACATATACAGGACTCAAACATAAATTTAACATTTAAAGAACCAAAACACTGCCTAAACAAAACTTTAGCATTAAAAGAGCTGAAAAACTCAAACATAGTTTTAACAACAGAAATGGCAGAGTCTAACCATTTGAGTTTGTCTAATATACAGTAGATGCAGTATCCAGCATTTTGATGAGTTTGCCATTTGCTATGGCTCCCCTATGATTTCTCACCTGCCTTATTCTGTGTAATGCGAGCTGAGAGAGTGCCTACCACCACTTTGTAATTTGATGCTCTGTCAGATTTAGTGTAAAAGTCAAGAGGCCTGTTTGGTCATCTGCAGCTTGAAAGTTCCCTTAAGAAACTGCTTCTGACTTGGAGGCACCGAGTTTACTGCCAGCATCTGCATGTGAGGATGTGAGATGGAGAGAGGCGAAACCCTGAGTCATTCCTTGCCAGTGACATCCTGATCATTACTTCTCTTTCTGTCCTTCTTGCTTTCCTTTCTTCTCTAGATTTCTTTTGCTGCTGTCAGAGAGCTGATGTCGACTGCATTTCAAGGCAAAGTATACTCTTTATGTTAAATGTTATTAGAATTTAGATTTTCTAATATATATTTAACCACTACCACATAATGCCTCCTTGTCCTAAAAAGATATTTTTTAACAAATACGAAATGTAGATTTAAAGTTGATCCATTACGATAGATTCCTAAAAAGCTTGCTTTGCAGATGGTTTTGGAAACTCCAGAGATAAAGGAATTTAAATGTAACCCTGAAAAAAAATCTGAGCAAACAAAACATAAAAAGTTAATTACCTAGGACACAAATGGCATACTTAAGTAGTCTAAGCTTGGACTTGGTGCTGCTTACAGTACCTGTGGGACAGCCATGGAAATGCTGCTTTAATACTAAATCCTTTTTTACTTCATGTCAGTTTAAAATAAAACTGAGGTTACTCCACCAAGAGAATTTTCAGTAGTTCCAGTTGCCCTGTGACTGATTAAATGGGGTAGGGAAGATTTTGGAAGGTTCCCTTGAATAAAATCCTTTTTGGCCAGATCAGGTCTGAGCCTAAGAGGCTGCTTCTGCTGACAGTGATGGGGCTGGCAGAGGGATTGTGGGAAATGCAAATGCCAGTGAAGTGCTGTTAACTGATTGATGGACTGATCGTGGATTGTCTTTCATATTGAACCTTCCACATAAAGGCTTCAGAAACTGCAGCTGGCCAGTTGTTACAGATGAGGAGCTACATGTAATGGTTTTATGGCCTGATTCATTACACTCAGCAGAAACCTGGAAGAATGGAGACCAGAAATGAAATTGCTTAAATGGCCTTTGTGTCAGATGTGAGGTAGTATGCGAATTAGAAAACTGGTTTACCTCACATGTGTCACTTTAGATACTTCAATCTTCCTTGTTCCCATCATGTTAGAGGTTAGGAAGGATGTTAAATGAGCTAGAATCCTCCTCAGGGTCATTATTTTATAGGTTATAGTGGACTCACTTCTGGCATGACAGACTTGCCAATTCTGCTGCAGGGGTGGGTACTTCTAAGAAAAGATTAGTAAGTGGCAAGACCGTAAATCAGACTTTCCTGGGATAAAGGCAAATATCTCATCCTCCCGGCTAAGCAACGTTTATAGTGCTTTCATGATTAGTTCAATGCATCACTAACTCATCATAAGCCTACTAGTACCTCATCCGTTTTTTCACACTACCTGCATCCTTGCCTTTATACAGTATAGCCGTTAGCCGAGACCTCCAGGACCTTTAACTGCATCCCTTTTCTATTTTACTGTTTGTACTGTCACACAACTCAACATGGTAGTCTAGGTTTATTACAATGATTAGAAAAGCAATGAAACATTTCCTTAAACTGCAACATGCTTATTGTCAAGGCAATGTGAAGAAGTAATTTAAAAAGTTATCAAAACGCTGAAGTTCAATGTAAAGCTGCAATAAAGAAGGTTAATGCTCCGACTCTACAAAACACCAGACTGAACCTTGAGCTTGGGATTCTGTTCATATCTTACCATTCTCCAATTCAAGGTTGCAGGGGACTGGAGCCTTTGCCAGCAGCACTGGACATGGTGCCAGTCTGCTCTTGCGCTGCTCTCTTGCACAACTACACAGGGTTACACATATAAATGAGACAAACATGCCAACTCCACATACGTTTTCACAATTCAATAAGTTCTAAGACTTGCTTGCCACTTGCACATTTTTAGAAAATGTTTAGTAAAGGCTAAAGGAAAAGTGTGAAAAGATTTTTGGTGAAGTTTAATTGTCCAAGGTTTCTTCAATTGTTTTCCCTACTAGGGTATTTTTTGGGAGTTTTTTCTTGTCTTCTTAGAGAGTCAAGGCCGGGGGGTGCTGTCAAGAGGCAGGGCCTGCTAAAGCCCATTGCGGCACTTCTTGTGTGATTTTGGGCAATACAAAAATAAATTGTATTGTATTGTATTGTACTTCAAAGCAATGATCCAACATCAGTGTAAGCAACCATGAAGTTTATTTTCTGCATTTTTCAGAAACTTTGCACTATAACACTGTATATAACATGCTTATTAAATAGTATTTTAATATACAATCTACAATTTATTTCTACTTGCTCTTGTTTTCACTGTGGTGCTGAATTCTGAAAACGGTTTCTAGCAAAATAAGGGTGGAGTTCCTAGTTAAACACTGATCAGTGCATTGTACCAAAACAGTATCTTAAAGTTCCAAAAAACATTACCACACCCTGGCACTTGAAAAAACAACAGGGCACCAGACATGCTGAAGCACCACAACTGTTGACCTGCTGAACCCTGGGACTTTTGAATTGTGACCCTTCATGACCTTCTAAACTCCAGACTTTGCACACTCCAACAGTACCTGTAGAAGATAATAGCCAGAGCACTAACAGACTCAATCAGGTTTTTCTTGCAGGGACCGGTGTGTATTGTAATCGGAATGATGCATTAATACAAGTAAGAAATTATCATTTGTGTCATGATTGGCTATTGTGGTTACCTTTTGCTGTTATGGTCTTGAGGTGGCACTGTAACTGCAACAACCTTTCCATTGTGCATTTCTCAGCTTTGAACCTGGACCATTCATGGAACTAACACTCCCTATTGGCTTTAATCAGTTCTCCTAATGTTTTAGTAAACTGGCACCAAAAAGAATATTTGTCATGATCTCTACAAGGTTCTGCACATCACTTCATCATTTTAAACTGCTTTGTAACTTTATGCCTCCTTAAAATAGGAGGTGTTGGATGAACAATGTTCACTATGATTGCTTACAATTTTGTATTTATAAGAATTACTTAATAATGTTTTGAAATCACATCATTCATTTTTGTCTTTTGCTTATAAATTGTATAAAAAGACATTAAAACCTTTTTTGGATTCCTCCCTATTTTGGCCATTTAGATCTAAAACCCCCTTATTTTAGGGCACTTTTTGAACATATTTTGTGCAGGAAGTTACATCCTTCTGGTAAAGAGTAAACCAAAAAGTGGCTTCAGCAAAAAAGTATCAAAAGGACTTGAAGTTGTACATGCCACATCAAACTAGATAGATAGATAGATACTTTATTCATCACAAGGGGAAATTCACATAATCCAGCAGCAGCATACTGATAAAAAAACAATATTAAATTAAAGAGTAATACAAATGCAGGTAAAAACAGACAATAACTTTGAAAAATGTTAAACTTTACCTCCCCGAGTGGAACTGAAGAGTCGCAGAGTGTGGGGGAGGAATGAACTCCTCAGTCTGTCAGTGGAGCAGGACAGTGACAGCAGTCTGTCGCTGAAGCTGCTCCTCTGCCTGGAGATGGCACTATTCAGCGGATGCAGTGGATTCTCCATGATTGAAAGGAGCCTGCTCAGCGCCCGTCGCTCCGCCACGAATGTTAAACTGTCCAGCTTCATTCCTACAATAGAGCCTGCCTTCCTCACAAGTTTGTCCAGGCGTGAGGCATCCTTCTTCTTTATGCTGCCTCCCCAGGACACCACCGCGTAGAAGAGGGCACTCGCCATAACTGTCTGGTAGAACATCTGCAGCATCTTATTGCAGATGTTGAAGGACGCCAACCTTCTAAGGAAGTATAGTATATATATACTAATACAGGGGTTTACTCCTTAATGAGGTACGAGGGCTCAAACTCCTTTTCACAAAACTTTGAAAAAACAGGGATAGGGAATATAGACACATGGAGTGTCAATTTTTTTATTTTATTTATTTTTTATTTTATTTTATTGATTTTATTGAAATAAAAACCCTAACCCTAACAACATTTCATACAAATGAGATCAATCTTACAAAAATAGGATTGAAAACAAATCAACCACCTCCCCTGAGAAAAAGAGCTTGGGCAGCAGAATAAAACTTAAAGCTAGTAAAAATAAGTAAATAGGTGAATTAATAAGTGAATAAAGATAAATGGAGAAGAAAAAGAAAGGGGGAGAGAATCTGCTTCCTTGGTGCTTTAAAAGCTTATTCTAAAATGTTATTGATTAGATTCTGCCAGGTTTTGAAAAATTTCTGCACAGATTGTCTAAGTGAGAATTAGATTTTTTCCAATTTCAAATAGTATATAACATCAGTTACCCACTGGCTTAAAAGGGGAGAGTTAGGATTCTTCCAGTTGAGCAAGATAAGTCTGTATGCCAATAGTGTAGTAAAGGCAATTACAGTTTGTTTTTCCTTCTCCAGTTTAAGCTCATCTGGGAGTACACAGCTGTTAATAGGTTAGGAGGGATTGTGACACCAAGGCTGTCTGAAAGATATTTAAAGATTTTTGTCCAAAATGGTGTTAATTTGGTGCAGGCCCAAAACATGTGACCCAGTGAGGCTGGAACTTGATTGCAGCGTCCTCAGGTTGGATCTTGCCTTGGAAACATTTTGGACAATTTTAAATGAGACTGATGTGTTCCATATATAATTTTGAGTTGAATAATTGTATGCTTTGCACATATGGAGCTCAAGTGAATTCTGTGCATTGCTACCTTCCACTCCTTTTCTGAGATGTTGAGTGAGAGATCCTTTTCCCATTGTCCTCTTGGATCTTTGAAAGGAAGGGACTGTAAAATGGTTTTGTATATTACAGAGATGCTGTCTGGGTCCTCGAAACTGAGCAAAACTTTTATCCAGCATAGAGGGAGGTTGGCACGGTGGTGCAGTGGTAGCACTGCTGCCTTGCAGTTAGGAGACCCAGGTTCGCTTCCCGGGTCCTCCCTGCATGGAGTTTGCATGTTCTCCCCGTGTCTGTGTGGGTTTCCTCCGGGCACTCCGGTTTCATCCCACAGTCCAAAGACATGCGGGTTAGGTGGATTGGCGATTATAAATTGGCCCTAGTGTGTGCTTGGTGTGTTTGTGTGTGTCCTGTGGTGGGTTGGCACCCTGCCTGGGATTGGTTCCTGCCTTGTGTTGGCTGGGATTGGCTCCAGCAGACCCCCGTGACCCTATGTTTGGATTCAGCGAGTTGGAAACTGGATGGATAGTGGGAGGTGAGGAAAATTGGGCAGATTTTCTTTAACAAAGTTTCTAATTTGAAGGTAGTGAAAGAAATGTGTTGCTGGAAAGTTAAATTTAGAATGTAATTGTTCTAGGATGCAAAGATGTTGTCTATGTAAAGATCTCTAAGTGATTTAATCCCTAATGTTTTCCAGACATTAAAAAGTGCATATGTTTGCGAGGGTTGAAAAAGGTGGTTCTTGTGCAGAGGCCACCAAAATAAAAGATTCTCTATCTTAAAATGCTTCCTACATTGGTTCCATATTCTAAATGAGTGAAGCACAATTGGGTTGTTAGTATATTGGCGATAACTTGCATTTATTGGGGCACAAAGCAAGGAATATAAAGAAGTACTGCAGGATTTTATTTCTAGTGCAGACCAAGCCTGTGTATGTTCATCTATTTGTGTCCATGTCCAGATTTTTGTAGCTTGTATGTCTGCAGCCCAGTAATAAAACTGAAAATTAGGTAGAGCCATACCACCTTCTGTCTTAGGTCTTTGTAGGGTTGCCTTTTAGATATGTGGATGTTTTGAATTCCAAATAAATGTGGTTATGGTTGAACCTAATTACTTAAAAAACTATCTATTGATGTATATTGGAATGTTTTAAAATAAGAAGAGAAGCTTAGGGAGGATATTTATCTTAACAATGTTAATTCTTCCAGCTAAAGTGAGATGAAGGGTTGCAAGACTATGCAAGTCTTGCTTAATTTTTTCCATACAGACAGCAAAATTTTGTTGATAAAGAGCTTTATGTTTACTTGTGATGATTACCCCATGATATTTAAACTGATCTGCAATGATAAAAGGGAAGGTGTCCAATCTAATAGTGTGTGCTTGAGAATTCACTGGAAAGAGCACACTATGGAGTGTCATTTGATGCTATTTCGAGGTTTGTGATTATGGTTATATAATATTTTTGACATTTGATTCTTTTCCAGTGGTGCTAGCCCTCTAAGAGCCACTCCCAGAAGGTTAAAAATGACAAATTTCAAACATAAGCATGGGAGGTATTGTTTTAGACTATTTCAATGTAAGTGATTACAAATATGATGCTATTTTTCTGATCCTTTACTAGGGATCTGGCCACCAACGAATGTCTATCTAAGGATATTTCTATTATAATCGAGACCATTTAGGATTTAAACATTTAAACTGAAGCACACATTTTAATATTTCTAATATCTGATACAACTATTGTTGTTTATTATGTATCTCTACCTCAGGAAGTAAATCATTACATGTCTTATGAACACCCAGAATTATTACAGCAGCTTATGCTGATTCACTCTTTTTTACTTTTTATGTCATTTCATGTCAAGTTTGTATCTTGGACCAGAAGGGGAGTTTTGGATGAAAGTTGTCTGGAGTGAGGAAGAAAATATATAGAGAATGAGAGAGAAAGAGGAAAGGGGTGAGAGAATAAGAGAGGAGATAAGAAACAGTATATACTTTAAATGAGGGTAAGTGGTTAAGCCACCACATCTAACAGATAAGTGTTAAAGATTCAAATAGGTAGGCCCAGGGTTTCGTTCTCTGATTTTTATTCATACTTTATGTTCACCCTTCCATTAACCTCACTTTTGTGGTTTATGTTTAACAAAAATACCTTTGTCAATATTTTAATTTTTAGATAGATGTATAGAGAGTGGCACAGTGATGCAATGGTTAGCACTGCAACATTACGAGTCCAGAATCTTAGATATCAGCATTCCTCCCCACCATCATTTCCCTATTAGTAACACAAGGCCTGATGACCCGTAGATTAGTTTAGTTTATAAGGCTTGCTTTATATTTATCAATTCATCTCATATAGAAAATGTCCTTTTTTTTATATACCACCTTCCATAAAGAGCAGCATCTCACAGTACTTAACAAAATAAAAAAGGCAAACTAACAGTTCATGCAATGCACTTTATAAAGACAGCAGAGAAAGGATTGAGTCTTGGTAACACAGAAATGCACTAAAGTAACAAAAGAGGACAATGAGTTAATACTCACAGACCCCAATCACTGGGTAATGATGCACATCTTAGATTTTGAAAACAAGTGATAATTGTGAACCTGGATTTGAAAACTTAGAGAAGCCTCAAGGATAAGCAGTTATGATTTGGAGATCTGTTACCACAAAGATGAGCATTCAGACTGAACAGCAAATCAAACTTTTGAAACTGGAATTGAGTGAAATTTATGCCAGGAAATTGAAACAGTATTTTGTATAGCACAACCACTAGGGACTTCATTAACTTCTCTTTTGTTTCCTTTAAAGAAATGAATGTCTTTGTTATTATAGCCCCAATACAAACTATTCATTCTTTCTACTGTAGCATTAATTATCAAAATATTCTCTTGTGTGTTCCAGCTCACTGGCTTGTTACTGGCACTGATCACTGTCCTGTAAAAAAAAAAAATGATACAATTCTAAATTTAGCACTAATCTTTATACGATTATTGTATTATTTAAAACAAAAACAGCAGAAGAAAATCTGAAACTTTACATTTTGATTCTTTAGTTGTTTAACATTTTTTCCAGTTTGGATTTTGTTCACAAAATTGTTGCTTTCTCTGGTTGCTATTTTTTGGTAGTGATTTTCCTATTCAGTGAACCATTGTAAATTTAAAATTAGCAAGATTTGTTCACCGTTTCACGTAGTTCAGTTCTGTGATTTGTAGAGTAAAGACTTTAATGCATCTTTGAAATTTACATTATAAAAAGGGTATTTTGTATTAATAATAATCTAAAAAAATGTTCCCCATTTGTTTAATATAAAAATATTACCTTATATTTGCAACTGTATTGATTAGTGTGGGGTATTTTTGAGCTAAACTGCACTTAATATTCATAATGTTCACATGATTAATTTTAGTTTATATGAACCAGGTTTTTTGTTTTTAAGTTTTTACATTTTTCAAGTTTTGAACCATAGTCCGGCTTTTTATTTGCTACTATCTCCTTCTGTTTCCCTTCTGCAACTTTCCAGACCACTTTTTAGAATTATTTTGCTCTTAAAATATGATAGTTTATAGCATGGTTAAGCCAAACTAGAAACATAGAACATTAAGGTCACAGACATTAATGCCTTACAAAGCCCAAAGACTCCATTTCCCCAGCATCACATCAAGCATTGTCCTAATGACAGAAGGATAATAGAAAAAATACAACTGAGTGATTGGCTGTCTATCTGCCTAGCCATGACAGTATGATCCTGTAAAGAAATTTCAGCTTGCCAAAGCTGTAAATTAATCACTTGTACAGTGTAGAGACTAAGACTCCATTTCCAAGTAAAGCTGATGTCATATAGTGCAACTTTTTGTTATGACTTATGTCAGATTTGTCATTCGTAGTTGCTGATATCAATATTGCAACCCCAGTCACATTTAATGATTGAGTGCAGTCATGCTCACCCCTTTCTCCATCAGCCAATAGCATGTTGCCTGACAGAGTGTGGCTTTACGAAGTTTTAGCAACTGCAGCAAGATCAACAGCAATCTCTGCCCTTTGATTCTTTTTCCATTCTGTTATGATATGTAAAATACAAGGCATCAGACAGACATGTTTCTCTTCTGTTTGTGTGGTTTAAATCACACATGTTCCTTATTCCTTGTTGCTACATTCTATGCATTGTGAGCATTCATTGGCTCATTTGGTTGTCAGTTCTCCTGGGTACATGGCAGACTAGTTGGTCTCAGTCATTAGGTATGTCTCATTAGGTGATTGTCTTCACAGAAGTGCATTGCTGACTGCCTCCAGCTGGCTAAGATTATTTAATGAAATCTATGACTGAAAATTGCTAGAAAAAGTCGTCTAATATGACACGGGCTTAAACTGCACATAAAGAAGAGATATAATGTGTCTGTTATTAAATACTGGACAGAATATACATTTTTATTTTAAAACAATGAACATAATTTTATATTTCTTTTTGCAAATTAATTATAAATCTAATGTAAATTTACAGCTTATATGTAAAAAGTGGTGCAAATTAGTGTAGCTAACAGAAAGTGTTAAGTACTAGTGATTACCATTTTCTAAATTACTTAACAAATGACAGAAAAATTTCATGCAGCTGAGAAGTGCAAATCTCTTTCGAATATCCAGACTTATAATAATTTTCACCATCTTTATCAATCATGAAACATTCAGTGGCCATACTGAAAGCACCATCTTCTTCTTACAACAAACATGCATAGACATACAGTAGGTGGCATAAACACGGCAATGTCTAAAGACAAATGGTGCTCAATCCCAAATACTTTCAGAAAATTCAAGCCTGAATTATTTTCTTTTTAAGTTTCAATGAATTGCTTCATAGCGTAGGAGGGGAAAATAATAAAACAACCCACCATCACAAAAGCATTCTTTGTTTTCTCTACCAAGGAGACATACTGTCTGTTGTTATGCCTGCTTTAAGAATTGTAAGTATACTAAAACTGTTAAACTGCTTACCCCACTAGCCTAAGGACAGGAAAAGAAATAGTACTAAATAAAGGGTCTTCTTAGTTTGTTACTTTAATGGTAGTTTACAACCCCATATTTAAAAAGTGGAATGAAGTGAATCAAACAGCACAGATTATGTACATCCTCTTCCGGAGTTCATATGTAAGTTTCACGCTTTGCTATCTTATTTTATAATCTTGAGAGGCATTTTTAATTTTACAATGAAAGTTTTTGAAGTCATTTCTCCATGAACCACATGCTGCCTGGCTAACACTTGCTTCATTTCTCTCTCTTTCATAGCTGCTTGTGTGGAGACAGCTGGCCTTCATCTCCTTTCCCTAAATGTGTACTTGACTGAAACTGGCTGGACAATTCCAATTTCTTATAGTCAGGTGAAAAACAACTGCCTCTTTTAACTCTAAGCCTTCTTATAAAGGTCAGTCTTCAAAGATATCTGTGCAATAGTATTAAGCCACCCAAAAATTACTTCTAAAATGCATTTTTGAAATTTTGGGAAATGTTTTGAGAAATAGAACATCAAGCATTTTTTGCGGTACCTCAGCTATTCGATACATTTGTTAAATTCCACTAACAGCGCATCTGATTCAAATTTAGAAGATGGTGATTGGTTGTATCAGGTGTACTAGTGGTGCAAATTAAATTTCCTGAATCTGTGGCTCACAACTTTTGAAAAGGCTTGAAACCTTCAAAGGGCTTAGGCATAAACTGCAAAACAGGCCTGAGGATTTCACTTAAGATAGAAGGGAATCTTAAAATAACAGGATCAAGATACAAAAACAAAAGTTATATTTCTTCAATTTATATTATTAAATAAAGGCTTAAAAGGGCATTTTTATATGCCACAGCATAAGCAGGATCTACAGCTGTTGCATCAGGAGGACCCGTCCCCTTGGGCTCCACCTACAAAAACAAGAAATATAAAAACTTAAATTAATATAAAAAAAATTTAATTACAAAATGATTAAGAAACAAGAAAAAATATTTCACGAAAAAGGAAGAAAAATGAAAGTAGTTCACAAAAAACAACTAAATAAACAAATGTAAAGAAATGGAACTAAAGCCAGAAACTAAGACCTGACAGAACCGTAAAATTAAAAATAAATGGCTGGATTGGATAGTAATCGCAAAAACTTGGGTGCCTTGTTTAGAGGTATGGAAATGACTCAGTTATCACACCTTAGCAGTCATAAAACAATAGTTTTGTATCAACACAGGCATAGTCTGACAGCAATACTCCACTAAAGTGGATTTTCAAGATGTGGTGTTGAAGCTGTCATAAAGAAATTCAAAAGAAACTAAGCAAAATGAAGTAATAAATGTAGTCAAAGCCCCATAAAAGCTGTTAACTTAGAATTAAAAGGTCACTTCCTTAAGAACCAGAAATAAATCTAGTAAAATGTTTGAGTCATCTAATACCAAAATACTTGCATCCAGAGTGCAGAGAAATCTTTTAAAAATGGTCTTGAAGAACATGTTGCAACTAGAAAATGAATCTTGTGGAAAAGCAACGAGTGGTACTCAAAAGATCATAAAATAAGGGTTCTTGAACTAGATTATTTTAATCAGAGGGCCCACATTAGAAAATCAGTATCATATTGGGACCCAAGAAGATGATTATTATCATAATGACAACAGAATCATAAAGAGGCACATAACAAAGGTCATTTACTTTTTTATTGTACATTTTAATTTCTTTTCAAGCATATTTTTTCACATGAATATTACTAAAAGAGAAATGTATTGGGAGTATAAAACAATATTCTGCAAATATTCCATATTTGAAATTTGTTTATTCAGACTAAGGTCATGGGGCAGTTGACCCCTATTTTAGAAACCATAGGGAGCAAAGCAAGAATGATCCCTGGATCCCATCACAGTTTGCACACACACAAATACCACACACATACACACACATACTCTAGGGTCAATTCAGCACTGCCAATCCATCAAACCTGCATGTCTTTGGACTGAGGGAAGATCATCTTAGCACCAGGAGAAAACTCATCCAGATGCAGGGAGAATTTGCAAACTCCATACATAGTGCACCTGGAGCTTAAACATTAAGCAACATTTTATTTCAAAACCAGAATAGATTTTCTTGGTACAGTATATCACTGCTAGTGGAAATGCTTAGTTTAAGCTTTAGTAAACTGAGATAAAGAATTTCTTGGGGTGTGGTGCAAGGATATGATGATTTTTGAAAGCATAGTAAGTAAGGTCACTTTGTTATTTGACTCAAGGAACCACTTAAGGAATAAGGTAGTTAAAAATTATTTAATCAATGCAGCTTAGATAATTTGTCTTAAACAACATTAAAAAAAAAGACTTTCAAATGAGCTTCACCATTAATAATACATTTTTCTAAATGAATTCACAAATAGTTTAAAATTCTCCAGTTTCCATTTAACAGTTCAATTAACTGAAAAAAACCTAAATTATTCCTTAAATATATAAGCTATGTGTACTTTATATGGGTGATAGGGTAAATCTTGCTAAACAATTCAGTGAAAAGTCTAGTTTGAAATGCGTAACTCTAATGATTAACATCATATTGAATGTCTACTGCTTGTCTCTCTACCCTTTGATAGTTTCTGATGTTCTCACCGTTCTCAGTGGTCTAACAAACGTGTTTCACACTACCAGTAGATTGATATTTAGAGAATTGCTTTAAAATAGTGTGACAAGAAGGAACTCTTTCTCTCTAAGGCATGTTAAACTTAACACAATGTCTTCCTAGCAACTAAGTTACAGACTTAGATTCAATGTATGCCAGAAAAGTGAACATGTAATGAGGAATCAATCAGTTGTCTATGACTAATGAATCTTCATCTCTCTATATATAAAATCTAATGTCTGTCTGATTTTCACAAGAGAACTACTTAATGGATTTAGATCAGGTTTTTTCTATAATTTGCTTGAACATTCTGGTTGATTTTGTGACCTCTCTCATCATGCTAAGAAGCATAGTTTGACCGAACCTGAGAGAGACAGCAGGCCGGGGCCCTCCTCACTCATGCGCCAGCCTAAGGGCATATCTTACATCCGCTTAGCTAGCGAACGAGAGAACTACTTAATGGATTCAGATCAGGCTTTTTTCTAGAATTTGCTTGAACATTCCAGTTGATTTTGCGACTTCTCTCATCGCTATAAGAATCACAGTTCGCTTGCAGGAGCAATATACAGTATTTGCGCTAATCTGAGACAAAGGCTGCAGGCTGAGGGGAGGGGGAAGTGTGATGTTAGGAGTAGTGAGCCAGGAAGGGCCCTCCTTGCTGTCCTGTTTCACTTCTATGCGGGTGAAGCCGCAGGGGACAGCTAGCTTAGTATAAAACACTGTCACAGCATTATATATATATACCATCAGTCTAGTGACTCACTCCTCATTAAACCCTGAAACTCATCACATCTTGAGCCACACCAGCTTTTTTCATTTCAACTTTTCAAACTAGTGCCCTTCACCTCTCAAGCTCACCTGCCTGTCATTTCCTCCCCTCTCCCCCTTTCTTATACATGTCTTTACTGTCAGTCTTCTCAGTTTGTTTTTTTCACTGGTTGTGAGATGAGACGTGGGAATACAGTACTTATATTTTATGTGAGAGAAATAAAAGCTCTCTGTGATGTGGTATTGTTAAACATAGTGCACTGTGGCAAATATTATGATAAAAAGTGGGTGACTTATCACTCAATACAGAATTCATGCTCTGACAAACCTGGTTAAGTTTACCACAAAATGAAATGGTGACCCATCACAGATATATCTGTGACCCCAAAATGTTAAGAAACAATGCCATAAAGTATGGCTCAACAATCAGCAATGTCTTCAGGAGCAATGAATCCAAATATGTAATTTTTGGTTCACAAAGATGGCAGTGTGGCAGAGGAACATTTATGTCTGCGGCTTTCTGTAAAGCTCTATCATGGTTAAGGGGTGCATTACTATTGGTGTCTGGGTATGAGCAAAATCAATGGAATAATGATTACTGAAAAATATAAGTAGATTTTGTTTCATTATGCCGTACCTTTGGGTAATTGACATATTCACAAAAAATGTGTCTTTCAGTACAATAACAGCTCCAAAAACAGTGCAAAAGCAAATTAGACCTACTTAGAATGGGCCCTGCAGATCTATAGATGGAGCAATAGCAGCACTAGACCGGCCACTTTTCAGCCCTGACATTAACATAACCAAGGCTGTGTCACACCAAGTGATCAAGAAAAAACAAAAGAACAAAACATAGACAAAGAGAGTGCATTTTAATTATATGATAAAAAAAAATTGTGTGTTGTGTTGTAATATCTCCAGTAATATCACCTTGGCTGCCAAGAAGTGTCTTATGCCATGTATCACAACTGCATGCATTTTTTAAATTAAGATAAAGTTCAAAAGGACTTGTGTATCACCCATATGTACTGCAGTACCCAAAACTCAACACATCATTTTGCCAACATCAGTCCTTGTATCAAATAATTGGCCTTATTTTCAACAATATATTGAGCACTGGTCATAAATATTTCAAAAAGCCAAGTGGAAAACAAGTTCATTTAAATATCTTTGAAGAATACCACAGAGGAAGCAAATAAAAATCTTTATTTAAATGTAAATGACGTGACTATATAAAGTACAATGTCCCTTAAGTTAAAGAACAAACGGAAACTTGCAAATGTGGATGTGGAAATGCTTTAAGAATAAGAAAATGAGAAGAATTTTTTAAATGGAAGCGATCCCATGAATAACTGCCAGTGAAATGCATGAATTGTAACACAGCAACTGAGCATCCACACTAAAGCAGTTACATTTTTACAGGTATGGTTGTGACAATTCTTTGTTCTGCTCATGCCAGTTCGGCCTTTGCTCCTTCATATGCATATGCTTATGCATGTACTGTACATTTGTGTAACTGCTGACAAGCAATTTGGCTTACACACATTCGATATACTCAGATCAAATAAAGAAATATTCTAAAAAACACAATGACATTTTGGATAGTATGCCATGTTATTTGAAGTCTCTAAAGGAAATCAGAAATGTTTTTAAAGTATGTGGTGAAACAAATTTCCCTGCCTGGGTGCTCTTTGTAGTTTTTAATGATGACATTTTATTAAAGTATTGATTTTATGCTACTTGAATAGCGAATTGTAAAATTTCATTACTAGAAGTGCCAATGTAGCAGCACATTGATTGCGCTATGTTGTAATTTAATCAGAAGATTAATGTTTAATTTATCAAGATTCTGTCACATCTGTCTCTGTGGATCTGTACCAATTAGTCTTAGTGTTCGCTTTTTTTCTCCAAAATGAGAAAAAGAGAAAATAATGAAATTCACAAAAAATGCAGCAATAAAGAGTAAGTAAAGGTTTACCTGTTAGACAAAATAATAGCATAGGATTCCCCAGCCAGGACACCAACATTACTTAATATTAAATTTTGTACCTCTGCTTTATATTTTTTCATGCTGAAGGTACACAATACTCAGCAATCTAACAGAATAAAGAATCCGTAACTGTCACTGTGTCTGCTGTGCTTGTCACAGCAGTATAATCCTATCTACCTACCTGGAAGGCTTGTCCACTTTCCTCCAGGAAATTACACAAAGGTAACCACTAATGTACCACTCTGAACATCTTTGTTGTACCATATTTGCATTTTACCTGTGAACTTCAGTCAGTGAAGAGTGCAGTACAAAAATAAATAGACTTGAAATGACCATTATCTGTTCTGTCAGTGTGATGTTAAAAGGATAAGTAACAGAGGTGTTCATAAAATGTCTGGATGTACAATGTGTGGTGCATCCTAATAGCTGCACTTATGACTACACTAAACAGACCATCCAGAGGTATGAGTGATTTCAAGAGAGATGAGATTTCAGATATGACTACTGTATATCAGCATCAAATGGTCAAATGTAACCCTGAGTGCTCTCTCTTTATGAGCACCATTAATTCTGTAAGCATGGAGCATTAAAATGTTAACTCTCCATTTATTATTGTAGTAAGTAAACCACAACATGAAGAACAACTAGACCTAGTAGGACCATCTTATTAATATTCTCTGGTCCTGCATACTTAATTTAACATAAGAAAATGCACCTCATTTCCACCTCTGCAAAATGCCGAAGTGTTAAACACATCAGTAAAGATGCAGTGTATTGTCTTCCAAACAATGGAAACACAAAGAATACATACTAAGTACAAAGAAATCAGAATAAGTACAGATGTTTAACTATAACCCTAGGCTCTTAAATAGGGCATTTCTGATACCTAAAGTAGCTGAGAAAAGTTTGGTGAAACACTGCAACTGCAAACTGTTTACTATAAATTTTAATAATTGTGCTCAAACGAACCAGCATGAACTGAATTTATTGGACTTTAATTACAGGCATTGCAAGCATCCTTTTGTATTGTACTAGTAATTCAGGCATTTGTTCAAGTCAGATTCTTTTTCAATTACTTTATATCATACAGCCACAGAACCTGTTTAAATTAATTTATATCCTGCAAATGAACGAACACCGTCGGGTTAGAAATTGCAGAATTAGTTTGCAGCTTGAAAAAAGAAGGAGTGAGAAGGTACTTAAAAGATCAAACACTGATCAGAGTCACTTGTCATCAGGACAAGCTAGTTAATCAAATGGGCGCAATGTCACATATCCCGAAAACCCACATGTGCATTTTAACAAAAATATGGCTCGCCTGATGGACTAAAAAAAGAAGAAGAAAAACAAGGACAGAAGAGCAACATTGGAAGCGACGTCAGAGATTTAGAGATGTGAGACCATCTGATTTGAATGTCAGAAAAAGTAACCTATGAATAACAAAAGCCGTTCAGGACATTAACCCCTTGACATTTCTGATATTCAGTAAGCTTTTTTAAGACTGTTTATATAAAGACTTTGCCATCTACTTTAATTTCTATTATATTTTCTTCTATTTGGTATTGTTAAATGTTAATAAATACCACATTGCTTTTTATATTTCTATAATATGTCTTTTCACTACAGTGATTTAAGTAATAAAAGGGTACCAAGTGTGAGTTAGATGGCTATTGTCTCATTCACAGGGTTTATCAAGGCTATGGAGGATGCTGTTCAATAATTTTAACAACTGCAGAAATCAAGGCATAGTTTAGTTAGTAAGTTGGACATAAAGAAAAGAGCTATACTTTTATGCTTGTCGTGAAGACACCCACACTTTTGTTAGAGCTGGTGATAGTGAATCCCTCCATAGAGAACCTTATGCAGAACATCTCAGTGTGACTGTAAATTGGCACCATTTGAGACTTTGTCTAGCTACGATCTCTCTATGTATGCATATGTAGCTGTCTCCTATGTGGAATATTGTACAGTGATTTGCAATAGCTGCGGTGGCCTGGTACCCTGCCTGGGGTTTGTTCCTGCCTTGCATCCTGTGCTGGCTGGGACTGGCTCCAGCAGACCCTCGTGACCTTGTAGTTAGGATATAGCGGGTTGGATAATGGATGGATGGATTTGCAATAGGCACAACTCAAGACTTCATCTGGATAGGATCGCTATGCATATGTGTGTATGTGTATGCTTGTGTATGTTAAATTTTCTGGGTAAAAGTAGGTGAACCCAATAAATGGTAAGTCACACAAATTTCATGATAAAACATGAAAAAATAATGGGAAAAGTCTTTGAATTTGAAACCTATAATGACACACATCCTAAAGCCATCAAAACAGTAACAATATCAAAATTTATTTCATTATTTCAAAGAAGCAAAATATGTCTTAATTCCCCCAAATCACTTAAATTTTAACTCAGTAAACACCTTGAGATAGCCTTTCTTACAATTTATGTCTTCTTCTTCTTCTTCAGCTCATACTCACCTTCAAAGTGCAGAATCAATGATTTTGGACATGAGACCATTTTAACCCCTGTCTTGGAATTAACTCAGAGGCAGCCAACAGACTAGAAACTCACAGTAGCCCAGAAATAATAACTGTGGGGCACAGTTGTCTCAGATTCACTATCGCTATGAACAAATAGTCACGATGAGTAGATAGCTGACACAAAGTTAACTTCTAAAGAACATTAAACATGACTTATGAATGGGCAGTGGTTTTATTTTGATGGATCAAGATATATAATTTCACAGTTTTTAAAGTTACAAGAAAAAGAAAAGTACCCACCTTTTGTGAAGGTTAGGGAGACCAGCTTTGTCACACAACTGTATTGTAATAATAGCTTCATTGTGCTTGTTTCAGCTTATATTTTAAATAAACAGATATGTTTTGTGTTATCCACATCTAATAATATAATCACACTGCTGAGCCACTTCCTGGGTCTCACCTACCTAAGGGCTGACTTTACACACGTTCTCCACCAGATTCCAAGGCACTGGATGGTAATCCAAACAACCTACCAATTGGCTTTATTCAACCAACCATTAGTCCAATCAACACTGGCTACTTTTTTTGGAAAAAAAAGATGGACCTGTATGAGCTTGCATTGATTACCAGGAACTCAATATGATTACAGTTAAGAATAATTACTCTCTTTCCCTCATTTCAACATTGTTAAATAAGGTTACAGGTTCTACAGTCGTCACTAAATTGGATTTGTGTAGTGCTCATTAGAATGGAAAACTTCCTTCAACACTTTGTCAGGTCACTATGAATATATGGTAACGTCATTTGGATTTTCAGTACTTCATAACTTATATTTTTATGATCTTTTGGGAATCTATTGTTACAATTCTTGGTTTTGCTAATGAGACTATTTCTGCTAATTTGATTCATTTTCGATTATCGATTTGGTCATTGGTTTGATTAAGACTTCTTGTTATTCTGACCACTGGTTGTCTTTTTTTGTATTAGTTTTGTGTATTCAGAACTGTCATTATTGAGATGTGTGTTGTTTGTCATGATATACACTACCTGTCAAAAGTTTTAGAACACCTCAGTTTTTATGGAAATGCACACATGTTAATGTCTTAATGTGTCATGAAATCAAGACATAAGATAAATAAACAAATAAAAATAAAAAAAATAATTCAAGGAACCATTAAGTGTACTAATTTTTTTTCAAATTTTTGATCCATATAAGTGGCCACCTTTTCTGATATAACAGCCAAAAACACACATGGCATTCTTACTATAAAGGAAATCAAATATTGGTCAGGAAGATCTTTCCACTGTTGCAGAAGTTCTCACAAATGTGTTGCACTTGTAAGCTACTGTCCTTTCACCCTTCTGTCCAGTTCATCTCAAACTAACTCAATAGGATTTAAGTTATGATACTGTACTGGCCATTCCATTATTTATAGTGAACCTTCTTTTTCTTTTCTTTTAACATAATTCTGAGCCTGGAGGTATGTTTTGGGTCATTGTCTTGCTGTAGCATGAACCTCTGATATACTAGATGCAGATCAGACGGTATTGTGTGGTGCTGCAAAATTCTGTGGTAAACCTTTTAATTCAGAATACCAGTCAGTCTGTGCAAGTCACCAACTCTGCCTCCAGCAAAAGAACCCAGGACCATCGCAAGTCCTCTGCCATGTTTCATAGTTGGTGACACACACAAAGGAATCATGCTTTCATCAACTTGACAGCATACAAATACCTGTGTGATGAACTGAAGATTTTTAAATTTGGTTCATCAGTCCATTAGACACTCTTCCAGTCTGCAGTAGTCCACAGCTGGTATTTCAAGGCCCTTATTTGTCCTTTAAGGAATGGCTTTCTTACTGCCACTCACCCTGTCAAACCTACAGCACAACGTCTCCTCTTCACAGTAGAAACTGGGAATTTCTTAAAGCTCTTCTGCTGTGAGGTGTCTATTATGCAAGCTGGTGACCCGCAGAAACTTGTCTTCTGATTGAGTTGTGACTTTGGGTATACCAGATCTCTTCCTATCAGAATTTCTTCCAGTTTCCAATTGCGTTTGGATTGTGTAGGACACTGTACTCACTGACACTTTGGTTTTGTTTTGCAATTTCTCTAAATGACAGGCCTACACTTCTAAGGGTAATAATGTTGTGTCTCATTTAATCTATTAATTGTCATTTTCTTGCCATTATCACTGGAATATTGTCCAAGTAGTACTTCAGATGGAGTAGTAATGTCATCTTTTCCACATCTGCTTTAAGACATAGTGTAGTAATCAAAAGTATAGTAGTAATGTAAAAAGTGTAGTAATCAGAAGTAATCAACAGATGTTGGGACACCTGTGCAAATTGTTTGCTTCAACTTGAGGGGCTTAATTTACTTTAATTGCTGCAGAACACCTGTAGGTTGTAATCTATTAGTTTGTAATATTCTGATATTTCCCTTTTTCAGTTTTTGCTAACCCTAAACTTTAAATTTAAACCTCTTGCAATTTACTGCTCACATTGTCACCATTTTAGGTCAATCATTCCATTTCAACTGAATACATTTGAAGAAAAACTGGAAAAACCGAGGTGTCCTAAAACTTTTGACCAGCTGTATACATCAGTATGTCTTTTTGATATTTCATTCTCATTTTATTAATTTATTTATCTGTTTATACTGTTAGAGTGAGTAATCATTTTACACTTAGGAAATACGTCTCACCAAACTTATTTTTTTGTTTTTGGGATATTTTAAAATTCATACTCTATTCATACTTATAAAATTCAGGGGATGGTTACAAGGAAAGTATGTTCTATTATCTGAGAAAATTGTTATTGTCAGTGTGGATGCATCATGCACAACAGAGAACATTATATTTTGCATAATACTCAGGGAAACCTTTGCCTATGGTCTAATCTCATCTCTTTCCCTGTTGGTGTGATCATCTGTTAATTTTTTTTGGAGAAGCAGATGAGGCTTCTTTCACAGACTTGTGCCAAATATACAATACGTGTGTTTCCACTAAAAGCTTTTATTTCATTATGCTTTCTGGAAGTGTATCAAAAGTCTATTTTGAGTTTTACTCCAATGTTAATTTGCAACAAATCCTGACAATTTTAAAATTTTGCATTTTATTCTAGGTTGTCTTTTGATTTTAGGTATCTCTAGTAACATCCTATGACTATTTACCTTTAAACATTGGTGTATAATTGTTGACAATACTATATGGCCTACACGCATGGCTCTATCAATGTATGAATTTGAAATACTACAAAATGAATCAAGAATTTACTGACAAGTTATTTATGAATGGCTATTATATCATACCAGGGTGTGGATCGATATATGCTTTTCTAACTTCTTTGTTATTCTTCTAAGCTCTGTGCTGCTCAGTTCAAGGTAAACAGATCTTTTGAGAAAATGTCTATGAATAGACAGGTCATCTGAGTAATATATTAGGTAGATCTTTTGACAAGCATTTGTCATTGAATGCAGTTGTATGATATTTTTTTTCTTAACAGTCCTGATAGGTGTATTCTGTATGCACCATCTCAGATGTCTAAAGAAATGCAACCAAACAAGTAAAAAGACCCCCATAGCATGCCTGAAAAGCTTCACTCTTCAATCAATTAAAATGCTACAATCTGGCACTATGACTACCACAAACCTTGACCTTTTCTTGGAATATTCAAGAATAACAAGCTTGTCTAAATGTTGGTGCTGCAGAAAACAAAATTCCTCCAAATATTAAGACAATGACATTCTTTCTGGAGGATACGCATATTGAAAAATTCTAATTAGTTAAGGCATATGCATATTTTTATATAAAAATAGGTAGTTTGTTTGAGAAGAAGTCAGTCTTAATGAATTGTAGGTCCTGTAGTGTGTTTAGTTATAAGCTATGGAATTTCACTGCCCAAGATGCAATGCATTTAATCAACAATTAGACAATTATTGGGCTTAAAACACTTCATTAAAGTGTACCAATAAACACCACTCTGAAGTTAGATGTGGACTTATTTATTGTTCACCTTATGTATTGATCTCTTGACACTATATAATGTGACTTTGTGAGTCCAAAAGTCTTTATTGATTAGGCTTGACTTTGTGATAAATGAGTTTAGAGGACAAAAGTACTTTAAGAGATAGTCATCAAGTGAGGTTTTATTTCTGACTATAGAGTCCATACCAGTCAGTGGAAATTTACATGCCAGGTGTGCTGAAATGCTCCAGTTTGCAACAGCAGTAAGAATATATGTAAAATTGTTGCAAGTTATTTTAATAAGTGGCCTGGTTGGTAGGGGAGCAGCAGACAGGAAACATGGTTCAAAGGGTAGGGTCAAGGACCATCAAGATCCTATGAAGGAGAAACTATGAATTATGAAGAATGATGACTGTCAACATGGCACTACAGAAGGACGTACACTGCCAGGAGAAGTATGTGGCAAGGGTATACTCAGATGAACCCTGGCCACTAGCATGTGATTTTACCAAAGTCACTAGAAGGCATATGACTCAGCAGTCATCAGGAGCATCTGGTCCTGGTAATGTCAAATAGGGCAGGGTGAAGTTTAACACAGCTCCAGGCTGAGAGAGAGCAATAGATTGTCCCAGGCTGGGAGAGCAGGATAGTGGTTGCCTTTTACAGTGATGTGGGGACTATCCTGGAGATATGATCATCTCAAAGCAACTGACAATACATGATTGCAGGTATACCAAGAGCTGCTAGAAGAAATTCTAGCTTGTTGATCCTGACCTCAGGAGTAATTATGATTGGGGTTTAAAGCTATCTCAAGCCCAAAGGCTTTCTCATCTAGAGGGTGGGATGTGATTCAGGAAAGAAGATGTGTCTATTTTATATACAGTGGGAGAGATATGGAAAGTAAAATAGGGAATTCTTGTGTCAAGTTGCTGAGCCACACCATTTGGTAGACAGACTATAAAAATCTGTATGGATAGGCAAGTTTTGTTTTCAAAGGTTTAGTGCTTCAAAATTTAATCTGTCTACATCTGCATATGTTGGCCTAATTCTGGATATTAGAGCTGTTAACATTCTACTTCCTTGCAACATTATGTATAACAAACATTTAATGTGTGTTATGGTATACAGTAAAAGGTAAATGCAAAAATGTGTTACAGAGTGCCAATAAAGATGTCTAACAAACATCTACAGGCAAATGAAAATGAAAATGTTAAAGTGAATGATAAGCACCCATGTTTAACTGTTTTATACATGGGACTTCCAACAAACACTTTTACATAGTTAGGGTCTTCAGAGACCTGGCATATATTTATATTTAAATCAAGCTACAAATAACAGAAACTCTCCAAACTTTTGAAACTCTTCCTCAAACAATATAATTCTTTTTAAATTACTTTTTAATTCTCAAATACTTTTAATAATTCCAGATCACAATCACATTTTTTGCTGATGACTACAATGTGGCTCCTGGCACACTCAGAAGCGATCAGCTATTTTGCAGACCAGTGAAGCTGAACATACTTTATGTGGTAGCTTCTGTGTTTTTCTGCCCAATTTTGCTTCTTTAAGAAATAGTTTCAGGTGATATGAATTGTACTTTTTTCCTCTGTGCAGCTGCTTGCCCACCTTCATTATCTTTCTCCTTATCTGAGCTCTGCCCTTCTACAATATCCTTCTTGCAGCATTTATGATATAATGGCATCAGAAGTATCCCACCACATGGTACTGAGCCATTTGGCCAATAATGCCACCCCGAAAAATGTGCCACCTGGGGAGGACCGCACCCCTCCGCCCTCCCTTAGCAACGTCGTTCCACATAGCAAAGAATCTCAGGTTTAGGGTGAATGTGAAAAGAAAAACATTTTCCACAATATTACAGGATGGATCCTGTCATCTTCTCAACAGAGAAAATTGGTAAAACTACTTTGCATGCAAAAGAAAATAAAAAAATTAAAATTTCTGCTTTTGAGACTTGTCTGCTTTTGTACAAATTCTTAATGTTAGCATTTCATGCTTTGCTGCACAGCCAGTAGTATTACCCAGAGAGCCATTTGATTCAAAGCGTAATTGTAGCCACTTACAGTAATTTATCATTTTAATTAAGATTATAAATTATTTATTGCAGGTGGAATAAATACTAAGCCTCCCTTTACTACAACTTTAAAATTTTATTAAGTTAGTCTGTTTGGTTCGTATGGAGTGGTGTGCAGTGACTCTTTTGTCTTGAATAATTAATAGAAAGTTTACAGAAATGTCTGCAGGATTAAAACATCTCTCATGAAAATGTGTACCTTCCATTGACATTCAACCAGAATCTAAAATGTGATGCACAGGAAAATCACATTGTGAAAGGTTTTGTCAGACAGGCTCCAAATCTCATGTTCATGTTAATTACATTTGACTACTGAGTTATTGCTAGCAGAGGAGTGTGGGTGAAGTTTGCCAGGCTGGAAGCAGCAGCAGCACATGCCAAAGATTGAATAACTTTCTTCTACAGGGAAAATTAATTTTTTTTATAGAGACACTGCAAATATGTACATTATAGCTGACTGGAGGATGACAGAAAGGCAGGAAACAAACTTATTTATCAGACTCATGGGTTCTCTCACAGTTTGTCCTACTAAAGGATGCATACACTAATGGTAATTTACAATTTATAGATATTTTATCTCAGAAATCTATACTAATAAAAGGCAAAGCCCTCACTGACTGACTGACTGACTGACTCACTGGCTGGCTGACTGACTGACTCATCAGTAATTCTCTAATTTCCCGTGTAGGTAGAAGGCTGAAATTTGGCAGGCTCATTCCTTACAGCTTACTTACAAAAGTTAGGCAGGTTTCATTTTGAAATTCTACTCGTAACAGTCATAACTGGAACCTACTTACGTACATATATACGGCCATAGCCTGCAGCTCGGTCGCCATGTGAGGCGGAGTTGCCTCCCTCATCGTCACGCCTCCCACGTAATTGAATGCCTGCCCATATAAGGCCGTCTGTCAGCAGCAATCCAATAGACACGCTGCCGCTAAATATTCGCGGGTGAAGGACTGTGCTTATGCAAACGAAGATGAGATGGTCAGGGATAGACTAGTGTTTGGCACAAACTCAGCGAAAGTGCAAGAGAAACTTTTAAGTGCCGGGTCTTAGCTAACATTAAATAAAGCCGTGGACATCGCAAGATCGCACGAGATAGCACAAGCACAGCTGAGAACCTTCGATGCATGTACTCCGAGCGGCTTACGTGAACTGAGTTTGCTGGACTGGGAAAGGTAAACCCGTGCATGCAGTGTGTGATGTCTCAGATAAAGAGGAAGACGAGCTGCTTATTGATGCAGTAGGAAAGGAACAACCCTCTGACGCTGAACAAGCCTTTGCAGACATATCAATAGGAAAGCAAGGTGTAAAGCTTAAGTTTAAATTACGTTCATAGACATGCATGCTGCTAAATAGTCGCAGGCAAATCCACAACTTAATACCGGGAATGCCTGTTAAACATCTTAGATTCACGAGTATCAATTTGGGTAGTGAACACTTCGATGAATGAAACCTGTATCTTTACAACGGTTGACAACAAAGATGAGATGGTCAGGGATAGACTAAACAAACACGGAATGTAACTTGAACACAACACATCCTCCAAATATGAACCTGATTGAAAGAAATAATGATAATGAAATCCTTGATGACAGCAACATCCATAACAGTCACAAAACAATTACATTGACAATCATGTTACGTTATTTTTAAAATGTTTCCTTTTCTTTTTCATAACTTTAACACACTACTTCTCCACTGCGAAGCGTGGGTATTTTGCTAGTGTATGATAAAGCTAATATTTATCTGAAATACATAGGCTGTGTAGTCATGAACAGAAAAATATTGATAATTTAAAATCAAATATGGTATTTTAGTGTTTGCTGCACTGAAGCATCGGGTGGCGCTTTTTTCTCTATGGACTCTTGCCATATAAAACAGCATACCTCAAAGAAACATGGCGCTCAGTGATTAGTACCTGGGCTGCTTTTGGTGACTTAATGAATGGTGTTCCTTGCTTTCTGTCACATTTGCTATGAGTTTTCTTGTTAATAATATTTCCTTTATCTAAGCTTCCATTTTCTGAACTTGAGTGTATTCTGTAAGCATCAGATGAAAGACAAGAATCATCCCTGAATGCAAAACCAGTATATTCCAATCTCCAGGGGCCTTATGCATAATGCTATGTGTAGAATTCACACTTAAACATGGTGTATAGACAAAAGCGGAAATGTGCGTATGCACAAAAAAATCCAGATGCATAAATCTGTGCGTACGCCAACTTCCACGTTCTTCCACTCCTTAAATCCCCGTCAGCATGAAAAGTAACGCACGCGCCTGACACCACTCCCCAACTCCTCCCAGAATTACACCTCTTTGAATATGCAAATCAATATAAATAGCCCCTTATGTTTTGTGTTCTGTGAAAAGACAATGGCAAAAGCACAGGGGAAAAAGAAGAATTTCAGCGAATACCAAGTAGAGGCAAGGAAAACCTTACTACTTGTTGGTTTAAGCAATGATATAAACAACAAAAAGAAGTTGTTCAAGTGATAGAGTGGTGCAGAAACTCAAAAGTTCAAGTTCAGAAAGTCACACAGTGCCCGAAAATCAATAAGAAGTGATCAGATATCAAAGTCGCCGTGAAAAGGTGAGTCATAGCCCACTATCTGAGTGTCATATGGAAGCATATTAGGGTTCAGAGAAAAGAAAAAAATGGACACAGTGGAAAAAAAAGTTGAAATTTCCACTTTAATCACGTAGTTTCTTTTGTCATTAAAGTAGACCATCATAAACTTCATCTTAAAATCATTTAATAGTTTCTCAAATCCAATTGTAACTAAAGTAGCATGTTAAATCCTTCATATTCTATGTGTTCTTCTATGTAGTCTTATGTGTATGAATCACCACATGCTTCTTAAACGGGCTTTCTCTTACTCCAACATTACACAGAATACATTACATTCATGATGTTACAGTTCTCTGAGCAATTTAAATATTAAGATGTATACTTCATATCATTTTTACGATGAGAGAAATTAAAGCATGTATAAAACACTGAGACACGATGGCACAGTGGTAGCGACGAGCTGGTGCCCCTTCCAGTGATTGTTCCTACCTCCTGCAAGATGCTTGCTGTGCCCGTGACCCTCAATAAAATAATTTATCGCAGCAGTACTGTCTCTTTCAAACATACTAACCCCCGATTCTTGTCCTTCCTTTTCTTTCTCCAAATAACCAATCGCCACAAAATCAACTCTTTAATAAATGTCAAGCCATCTATGAGCTTGGAATGATTCTTCAAAACTTTTAAGGAACATTGAAATATCTTTGTAGTACATGTTTAATTATTCCATCCATTTAACCATCCAAGGTCACGCCAGTCCCAGCAAGGATACAGCACGAGGCAGGAATAATCCCTGAATGGGGTGCCAGCTCATCGCTACCACTGAACCACAGAGTCCTTGCATGTTTAATCATTAACACTAGAATTACCAGAGCCTACGAAAAAACTCGTAGGTCCGTCCCACCTTAAATCGCTTCTTAAAACCGTTCTCACCTCTCCGCCAGCGTCTTTTGTTAATCTAAATGTGCTGATAAAAGAAAAGCTGCAAGTATCCGGCTATTCCATCCCCCCAACGACTTAGAACGTGCACAAACTTTTCCCAGCTCATGCCTTGATTATCTGGGAGTGAAGTGGAGTTTTAGAGTGGAAATAATAGATCATTATTTGGAATACACGCATTTCACGTGTGTTCTGTTTCTACAGTAATCCGTGTAAACACATTTTTAAAACAGAAACGTTTTTCATATTGTAGTAGTAAATGACAAAATGTAAGCATAAACTATATAATGTATGAAGCCTGAAGTCCAAATATTAAACACATTTACAAAAGGTACAAATATAAAAGAACAAGTATGATTTTATTCAAAAATATAACTGCAGAAAAAAGCCACCTTAGCATGCCACATTGACACATACTTACTACAACTGCTACGGTAGCATAATGGTATCAGCCGCTGACTAGTATTCAAAAGGTCATGAGTTCGATCCCGCGCGATTAAGTTTTGAGACGTAAACTGCTGTTATTCTTACTATTTTATAATAAAAACATACATTTGATTTCAGTGTGTAACAGCCGGTGTAATTTATGATACTTGTAAAGGTTAGTTTTTTTTTATTCACTTTTCTTTCTCTCAGTCGTGTTCAGGATCCTTCCCTACACCCCCCCCCCCAATTGAGAATGCTGTTTTTCACATAAAGATGCGCTATAGCTCTGCAGCGTATTTGTGACTGCATTCTCATACCAATGCTTGCGAACTGAAGAGCCTGCGTGCACTTTTCGTGGCATTACACGTCTATTTTTTTGAGCATGCCCGTGTCGCTCAAACACAGGAACATATGTTGGTGTACAAGAATAACAAAACAAGTGCACTTTTATTCTAGACTATACGTGAAGAAAAAATAAAGCAAGTTACAGTAGGCGGTTGATACGACAGCTTGCGTGGTGCAATGCTAAGAACTGCTGATTTCCGATCCGTGCTATATAAAATCATCACATTCAAATATTAACAATTCCCACACACCCTTCCTACATTCACGACATGTGTACTTGTTGCAGTGTACACATCTCTCTGTGCTATGGTTCATATTACACTGAATGAGCACCTGACATTGTACTTTCTTCCCTATACAAATAACATTCGAGTATAGCGCGTCTCCAAATAAATCACATTCGAGCTATAGCGCGTCTCCAAATAAATCACATTTGAGTTATAGCGCGTCTTTATGTGAAAAAAAGCAGTGTCAGATGGGGGGGGGATCGTGGACACGACTGAGAGAATGGAACTGAATTAAAAAAAAGCTAACCTTTATAATTATCATGCATTTACACTGGCTCTTACAGACTGACTGAAATCAAATTTATGTTTTTATTCTAAAATAGTTCAATACATGCAATATTATTTGAAAAAGAAGAGCGTCAGATTGGGTTTGAATACACGCTGAAGCTGTTACAGAAGGAGTCTGCTTATTCAGTGCAGCAGTTTCAACGCACAGCACATGCAATATTATTTGAAACCGAACAGCGTCAGATCGGGAGCATATTCAAACCCGATCTGACGCTGTTTGTTTTCAAAAAATATTGCATTAGTGCGATGATGTTTTTACATATATTGTCTCTTTCATTCATCTTGCGGTTTGTAATCAGTGACCGCGTGTTTTTTCCCCGATCTTGCCAGTTCGCACGTGTTGCTGTATGGTGGTGTTTCTTTTGTACTCCAGGACGTGCAGAAGACAGAATAGTACAGAGCAGTAAGTTCAGCGCTATATGCAATCAGACAGACAGACAGGCAGAGAAGGCACTAGATATATAAATAAACAGGGAAGGCATTGTATAATAGATATATAAAAAACAGCTAAGGGGATAGATATATAGATAGGTAGGAAGGAAAGGCACTATATGATAGGCAGACAGGGAAGCTCCTATATAATAATAAAATTACTGTTATTACTATATAGATAGACAGGGAGTTCAGGCAGGCAGAACGGCGAAGGTTAAAAATAAGTAAGTTTTCTCTGTAGTGGAGATTCGAACTCGGATCTTTTGTGGTACAGCAAGTCTGCTGTGTTCTAAGTGACAAAATCTTACCAGTACGCCACGGAAGCTGTTGCAAAGTCCTGAACCTTTTATGAAAGTGTATTTGCTCTTTGGCTGTCAGGCTTCATACATTTTATAGTTTATGTCTACATTTTGTGACATTTATTACTAAAATATGAAAAAGTTTCTGTTTTAACATTGTGTTTACACAGATTACTGTAGAAACGGAACACACATGAAATGCGTGTGTTCCAAATAACAATCTATTATTTCCACTCTAAAACTCCACTTCACTCCCAGATAATCGAGGCATGAGCTGGGAGAAGTTCGTGCACGTTCTGAGTCGGTGGGGGGATGGAATAGCCGGCTGCTTGCAGTTTGTTTTTATCGGCACATTTACAGGACAAAGGAGGCTGGCGGAGAGGTGAGAGCGGTTTTAAGAAGCGATTTAAAGTGGGACGGATCTACGAGTTTTTTCGTAGGCTCTGGTAATTCTAGTGTTAACAATATACATTATTTACATAAAATTAAAAATTAATCTATATAATGTAATATATATACTTTATTGCATTTCATCTTATAAATGATATCTAGAGTTCCAAGAAGATAGCGCCTGAAAATCTAAATCGACTTAGATACCAGATCTGTAAATGTGCCCTATCTTCTATTGAATTGAATTTAATTCCTTTATTGTTATTGTATGTTACAATGAGATTCAATATGTAAATCCTCCATAAACTTATTTTTCTATAAAATGTTAAAACAACAATAATAATAATTGGATAAAAAAACAGTGGAAAATATACAATATGAAAGCATAAGTGGCTCAGGTTGTGCAATATTACAACTTTAATGCAAGTTTACAGTGAAACAATTGTACTTAAAAATACAAAAAGTTCTACCAGGAGCACTTGATGGACTGATTGAGTGCATTTATAGCTCTTGGGATGAAACTGTTTCTGAATCATGAGGTTCATGCAGGAAATGTTCTGAAGTGTTTGCTGAATGGGAAAAGTTTAAATAGACTGTGCGCATGTTAGAGGCAGCATGTGTTAGAAGCTGTATCCCAATAATTATCCCCACTCTTGACACAATCTGCCGTTGAGCTTTCCAATCAGCAGCTGTAGATGTAAATACATGCTTTATAAAGTGGCTCAGATTGTGCAATATTATAACTATATTGCAAGTTTACAGTGAGGTAATTGTACTTATAGGTACAAACAGTTTTACCAGGAACGCTTGATGGACTGATTGTGTGCATTTATAGTTCTTGGGATGAAACTATTTCTGAACCACGAGGTCCCTACAGGAAAGGCTCTGAAGCGTTTGCTGTATGGGTACAGTTCAAATAGACTGTGTGCATGGTTGAGGCAGCATGTGCTTGATGCTATATACCGATAATTCTCTTTCGGATCAGCTGCTGTAGAGCTGTGTGTGATTCCACACTCAGATACAGTGAGTTAAAATACTCTAAGTGGTGCACTGAGAGTAACAACGCTAAAGCAGCTATGGTATTTGGAATAGTTTGGCCATTCGGTGCACCATTATATGGTTACAGGTTGATTACAAGCAGATTCCTTGAACTAATAAACGATATGTAGCTAATTTCAGTGTATTTGATAAAGCCACGTCAGGGATGTGAATCTAAAAAAATAGAGGGAAACCACACAGGAACAGTAGCACTGCTTTGACACTGGGTGCCGCCAGTTTGCAAAACCGAGCGGAGAACTTGTGTATGCAAGGGATTGACCTGGCGTGAGAATGTGCATGGCTTTAAGCTAAGTTTAGTTTTTATACATCACATATGAGTGTCGAAATGGGTGTACGCAACATTTTTTTGAGTATGCACCATTAATACATGAGGCCCCGGGTCTCACTCTTTCAAACTGGGCCAATTTATTCATCCATCTATGTTTCATACCTACCCTTTTTGTAATGAGCCAAACTCAGTTCAATCAGAAAACTGCTGCAGGGCTAACATTTTTATTTTCAAGACTAGGGGTCTCCGCCCCCTGCTCGCTTCCCTTGCCCACCCCCGGGTTTGGTTTACCAGATATACAATTTAAAGAGATTGTTACTTTCATGGGAATTGTTACATATGCATTATTTTCACTTTTACTTTAAAATTTTTGTAAAAACAATACTTGTCCTTTATTTCCGGCCCCGGGCGTGGTTAAATCTCTTTCTTGCAGGAAGTATAACGCTGCTCGCGTTGTGATGGGGGGGCAGAGCGCATGCTAAGGAGTTGCTGTTGGATCATCTGCTGGTGATCTGCGTTTTCTGCTTGTCGTGCTTTGGATCGATCATTTCAAAGCCTGTACAGCAGCTGTCCATTTGCCATATTGCGTCTCTGCCACTCATGTTGTGAATGGAGGTGGGGGTGGGGAATTGAATGCATGCTAAGAAGCAGCAGTCAGATCATCTTCTGGCTATCTGCTGCTGCTGCTGCTGCTGGCAAGCTGCGTGTTCTGCTTGTCGCTTGTCATTGTTTTAAGAGCTGGGAGCACATGATGTCTTTCTGCCAAAAGCATTCCAACAACTGCTTGGTTAATGTCTGTAAACTTGTTTTAAATGTTGTCTCACTGCCTTGTCTCGTGGAATGTCAAATTGCAATCTCTTGGCACCAAGTCTCATGTTTAAGGTCCCCGCAAGATGCTCCGTGGCCAATCTCTTTCATCTTGCGGGTCTTTAAAGTGTCTTCCGAGAAGATCATGTCTCGTCTCCCTCGTCTTCCTTCCACCAAGATTTTTTTTTATACTCAGAGAAAAGTAAAACAGATAAAGGGGATATGAATCAACTGCAATTTTGCAGTGCTAACCATTGTGGCACCCATATTCCATGTTTTCCTCAGATTTCAAGCATAAAAGAATGAACAGAATATTACTTAAAATGACAGAAGAGAAGAATTACAGTATTTGCGGTAAAGAAACAAAAATCATGTGCTATTATTTTTCAAAAACTGTATACATAAGGGCAGGATCATAGATGAGAGTATATACAAGGTTTCATGCCCGCATATTTTTGTAGAGAGCAGATTTAAATTTTACCCTCTTCGTTAAAAGCCACCTCAATGACATAAAGTTCACTTTTCCCAAGACATCAATGCTTTAATTAAACTGACTATTGTTAATCTTCGATTAGTTTAAATATACTTTATTAATCTCAAAGGGGAAATTCAAATTCTTACACTAGTAAAAAAGAGAATACAAAGATACTGACTCAAAGAACAACATAAGACAATAGAAAGAAAATATATAATACAATAAATACGCTGGAATAACTGTAGTGAATCGGGTCAATACTATATTCTTTTGGCTTCTGGCTGGAGTGAAGGAAGGGATTTCAGGAAAAGCGTTGAATTGTCTAATTGCAGCGGGCAAAAAAGATTTCCAGAGGCACTTCTTGTTTCAACATGGAGGACTAAGCCTGCGGCTAAAAGTACTCCAATAAAGAGCCCCCTGCAGGGGATAGACAGAACTGCTTATCTGATTTTGCCATCATCCTCTTGTACACAACAGCCTCCAGAGTGTCCAGGGTCAATTCTGTGGTGGAGCTGTCTTTTCTGATAATTTTCTTTAGGCATTTTGCATTGTCTGAACTCAAATTGTTTCCCCAGGATACTACAACATACAAGAACCATTCTCCATGGCCTCACTAAAAGCCAGATATTCAGGCCTTCGCATGTGCAAATATTTACTCTAGCTGCTTTCTTCGTCTAACACTACCTGCTGGATTACATTGCTTGGAAAGCCTCTTTTATTTTGACATTTTACCTTACAGCTGATTTCTATTAATTGTTCCATGGACTTTTGCAATGACAGGCATCAACCATAACTAAGATCTACAACAAGTTTCTTTAGACACCATATTCCCAGCCTTTCTTGAAATGCAGCAGAAGCTTTTTTGAACATGACCGTTTAACTAATTCTGAATGTAGACATCTGCTGTATACACAAAGGAAATCCTCACTATGCCTTTGGTCTTGAAGGTCTGTATTTTCCATCTGCAGCATCTCATGACCATGTTATAATCAGTTGATAGCCAAGCATTTATTTTTCCCAGTAACTAGCTGGGGCCTCATGTATAAACGGTGTGTACGCACAAAAATGGCTTTATCAAATAAAATAAAATAACTGCATATCATTTATTGGTTTAAGGCATCTGATTGTAATTAACCTGTAACAATATAATGGTCCATGGAATGGCCAAACTATTCCAAATACCATAGCTTCTTTACTGTTGTTACCCTTACTGCACTACTCAGAGTATTTATTCCACTGTATCTGAGTGTGGAATCACACACAGCTCTACAGCAGCTAATCGGAAAGAGAATTATCGGTATATAGCATCAAGCACATGCTGCCTCAACCATGCACAAAGTCTATTTGAACTGCACCCATACAGCAAACACTTCAGAGCCTTTCCTGTAGGGACCTCGTGGTTCAGAAATAGTTTCATCCCAAGAACTATAAATGCATACAATCAGTCCATCAAGCGCTTCTGGTAAAACTGTTTGTACCTATAAATAAATTACCTCACTGTAAACTTGCGATATAGTTATAATATTACACTATCTGAGCCACTTTATAAAGCACGTATTACATATGATGACGACTGGCTTCTAAGTCGATTTACATTTCCAAGCGCTATCTTCTTGGAGCTCTTGATATTTTTAAGATGAAATGCAGCAAAGTATGTTTATTACATTATACAGATAAAATTTTAACATCATTTAAATAATCTATATTGTTACTAATTAAACATGTGAGGACACAGTGGACAGCAGTAGCAACGAGCTGGCGCCCCGTTCAGTGATTGTTCCTGCCTCGCGCTATATTCTTGCTGGGGCTGGCACGAACCTGGAAGGATAGATGGATGGAATAATTGAACTATGAAGATATTTCAATGTTCCTTAAAAGTTTTGAAGAATCGGTGTTCTCAGCTTACAGATGGCTTTACATCTATTACAGAGCTGATTGTATGGCGATTAGTTACTTGGAGAAAGAAAAGTAAGGACAGGAATTGGGGGTTAGTACGTTTGAAAGAGACAGTACTGCTGCAGAAAATTATTTCATTGAAGGTCACACACGGCGCGGCAAACATCTTGCAGGAGGCTGGAATACTCTCTGGATGGGGTGCCAGTTCGTCACTATCACTGCATCACTGGATTTCCATGTTTAATACATGCTTTAATTCCTATCATCATGAGAATGAAATCGAGTATACGTCTTAGCATTTAAATTGTTCAGCGAGCTGTGATATCATGAAAGTAATGTATTCTGTTGGAGGAAGAGAAAGCCCGTTTAAGAAGCACATAGTGATTCACACACATAGAAAAACACATACAAAACAAAGTATTTAACATACTGCTTTAGCTACTATGGGATCTGAGAAAGTAACAAATTAAACAATTTTAAGATGAAGTTTATGACGTTCTACTTTAATGACAAAATAAGCTACATGATTAAAGTGAAATTTCAAGATTAAAGTTGACATTTCAAGCTTTTATTCCCACTGTGTCCCTATTTTTTTTCTTTTCTCTGTACCCTAATAAGCTTCCACATGACACTCAGACGGAGGGCTACGACTTGCCTTTTCACGGCGACTTTGATATCTGACAACTTCTTTTTTATTTCAGGCGCTGTGTGACTTTGTGAACTTGAGCTTTCAAGTTTCTCCGACATTCTATGTCACTCGATCAACTTCCTTTTGCTGTTTAAACCACTGTGTAAATCAACAAATAGTACGTTTTTCCTTGCCTCCACTTGGTATTCTGTGAAATTCTTCTATTTTCCCCTGTGGTTTTGCCATTGTCTTTTCCCAGAACGCTGAACTTAAGGGCTATTTATATTGATTTGTATATTCAAAGAGGCATAATTCTAGGAGGAGACGGGGCGGGTACTTTTCACGCTGACTGGGATTTATGAAGCGGAAGAACATGGAAGTTGGCATACACATAGATTTATGCATCTAGATTTTTTTGTGTGTGTACATTTCCGCTTTTGTCCATATAACATGTTTTAGTGTGAATTCTACGCACAGCATTATTCATTAGGCCCCAGAACTTTCAGTCTCAGATCAGATAATGCAATCAGAAATCTTTTGGCCTAAGGTGCTCCACCACTTGATAAACATATGTTAACATTATATAGTACTTGTTTATGATTAAGACAAACATTTCTTAATACTTCATCACTTGGCTATGTCTCTGAACTGATTTCATCAAGATGATTCTTTCATCCTGTAATGAGTTTTTAAATCTACCAGTTGATGCCATTTTTTCCAACGTAACACACCCACTATCTCTAAAAAAGCCATACATTCTGAATTATCGCTAGGCATATACAAGCAAACAAGATTCTATGTTTTCGTTTCTACACCTCTGCAAATCATACTGAGACGAACCTTAGGTCCACAAATAAACTGCTTTGGTCCAGGGAATTCTAAATCCTGTTATATACCTGGGGTTACTTGTGTCATGGCATAACAACAAAGTAAGTGAGAGACCACTGCTGATGAACAAGTCAAGTACCATAGCTAATGTTGTTTTATGATTAAGGCTGATTACATCTAGCTGGTTGTTTTTGGCCTCACACGTGTTCCAGGTTTTTAGCAACTCTGAAAAAGCATTTAAGTCTAATCCAACTTTGGGGTATGTGACAAACTGTTCAGATTCTTTAGTACAATGGGCTAATTTTAATAATGAATCAAAAGCAAAGTTATATATTTAGTAAATACAAATAAAAATAAAGACAACATTAAAGAGGCAATTTGCATTGAAATCACATGTTTTGGCAAAGGAAAGGATATTGAGATTAAACAATTAACATCCCTTTGTGATGAAGTTCAAATTTAAAAACTTTTGACTGGGCTATTTGTTCATTATGTTACCTATTGTGGCTCAAATAAGAGATTTCAATGGTGATGAATAACTCATGGGACAGGAGCTTCAGTAGACAAGCATCTTGTTGATGTTTCATGATCAATCAATGGCTAAGATGGCATTGGCATGGATGTTTGAGGACTGGATAAACAACTCAGGAGTATTTCATTAATTCGACCAGTAGATTGGAAAGGTAGTGCAGGTAGATCGCGTTGCATTCAAAAAAAACTTTTTTAAACGTTAGTCTATCATATATCCTCCCTATGGCATTGCCACTTGATTGACATACAGGTTGGCCAGTCTGAGATCTTTTTTCTTCTAGCACACTGGTCATCCTGCATGCACGATCAAATGTGCGAGCTACTGCAAAACTCCGGGTGTGATCTAGTTAGCCTTCCAATTTACATCGACTAAAGAAGGGATTTAAAAAAAAATGTTTGGGGAGGGTATGGGCTGGCTGTGGAATTGGAAGAGGATTTTTTTTCTCACAATGTCACAATCGAAGTGCGTTTGTCTGATCTGTCAATCTATCATTACTATTCCAAAGAAATAAAATGTGGAAAGGCACTTTCGAATTGTTCATAAAAACTACGAAACTGACTTCCTTCTGAAAAGCGATCTGAGAAAGAGAAACGAGAGGGAACTAAAATCACAGTTAATCGGACAATCATCTTTTTTCACTCGGCTGAATTCAAAAGCAAAGACAGACACACCAAAGCATCATTCTGGGTGAGTCACTCGATCATTAAGCATAAGAAGTCCTTCCAAGATGTTGAGATGATAAAAGAGGCCTTCATTGAGATAGATGGCTAGGGAGATATTCCTGCTGAGATTTCAAGACCCCTGGCTGGAGAAGAAGGAGTTTCTCCTTGTCATTAAACATGCAGAATACAAGCAACTTAATAACGATCAATGGCCGTTAGACTTGGCATTTTTTTCCGATCTGACCAACATGTTGAATGAACTTAATTTACAACTGCAAGGAAAAGAGAACTCCATGGTCAATATGATTAGCTCAGTTAATGCTTTCAAATGAAAAATATAACATCTGTCCTCAAAGCTGCAGCGCCTTGATTTGGGGAACATCAAAAACCTCGCGTCAGAGCTGGAGACGCAATGGAAGGCGTGTGTGCAACTTGACAACATACGCTACACAGAGCAGATTGAAAATTATCTGTCAGACTTTGACAGACAGTTTCAAGATTCAGCTTTACTTGAGCCAATCGCTACATTTAAGTGCTATCCATTTAGGGAAGATGTTGAGGGTGATTCACCCGCATCAAAAATTGCAACACTGTTTCACCTAAAACTTGTCTACAGTGGAGGATGAGATTTTGACACTACAGGATGACATTCAGCTGAAGTATGAGGATCATGGACAGTTTTGGAACTTACTCACAGAGGAAAAGTACTCAAACATGAGGAAATGTGCTACTTCCTTGACTGCATTATTCAGCTCTATTTATTTATTCGAGTCAACCTTTTCCCACATGAAGATTATTAAATCCAAATACTGTAGTGACCATAAATGTATTGAATTGTTATTGTGCCATAAAGGTTATTCAGTTTTGCAAGGTACGAAAACATATATTTTATGTATAAAGTATACTCAGTATATATATATATATATATATATATATATATATATATATTTTGGACGTCTCTTTCTGATTGTTTGATTTAATATAACTGTACTAAATTTTACCATTTTTTTTGTTAGGCTTTTCTTTTTTTTCCTTAAATGTAAAATTTACATGTCCTTTCCCTTTGCAAGCACTTCGTAGTTTGAGTATTCTTTAAATGTTATTGTTAATTACTGTATATTGTTGAAATATTTCATTGTAGTTTTGTATCTGGGATGAGTTTTTACTTTGTTTTGGTCTTTCACTGTGTTCTTTACATTAAGGTGTTCTTACTCTTGCATGATAAATGCTTTAATTGGAAGCTGTATGATATATCAGTTGAGGACAGCCATGCTACAGCTGGATTGGGTCATTTTATTCCAGCAAAACATCAACATGAGCAGTTTTATTGAAGACCTCAGACAATATTTTTCCACTCATGTATAGGCTAAATGAACAACCTGGAATAAACAATGGCAATGTGGAATAAATCCATTGTCATTTGTATAACAAAGGAACATAACACAGTTGACAGCTCACTTCAGGCTTTATTTAACATACATTACTGCCTTTTATTATCCAAGGATGATACGTATAGTTTAGACAGGAAAAGAATAATCACGAATGAGTCATGAAACATACATGTCAGCTACATACACCTTTGGGCATTACACAGAAAGCCTTGAGGCTGTCTAGGTGTAATGTATGCCTTGCACGGAGCACTGCAGATCAAAAATGGAATTTTGCTGCATTGTGATTCCAGAACTTTGCGTTTAATGGAATTTACATGGATCATCATACCTCAATGTACTACTAGTATTTTCAAGCTTATGTCCTGATTATAAAATGACCACCCTTTATTGTAACATAATATATCAGCTTGATGGACAAAAAGTCGGAAAAATAAAAAGGAGTATTCAATATCTTTGAAAAAAAAAAAGAAAACCTATGTCTTAGTGTACCCCCTGAGACATTAAAGTATAGAAAAAAGTGCAGTAAATTTGCTTTTTGCATCTCGCAGGTTACAAGAAACTGAATCTGAAAGCAACAAAATACTCAGCAAAACAGACAATACATAAAACAATACTAAATATACAGTGTGTTAATAATATAGAAATAATTAAAGGATATATTTATTATTTTAAAATACAGGTAGTTTTCACAATAGTCTTATGATGACATTTGCCTCATACACTGTGTAAATCAAGGTTGCATTTAATAATTTTATTACAAGTTATCTCTCCATGACATTAAAATGCACAACAATGGGTCAGCAGTTATAAAAGGACCAAAAGCTTTTTCTGAAACAGGAATATTCATAAATGTCAGCATGTGTTAAATAAGCTCAAAAGACACTTTTTTCATCTTTTTAATCTAATTATAGGCGGAGGGGCTGGAGTCTATCTCGGCAGTGATGAAGTCAAGTCAGAAAGGACCACTGGATGCAAGCATCCACAATCATTCATATTAGGACATTTTGGATGAGCCAATTAAGGTGATAGACAAGGACAGTTGAATGTGGGAGTAAAACAGAATATTACAGCTTCTACTAAACCCAAAGTCAATGTATATATTATAAAATAAAATATTATATCCTTCCCTAGCGGTGATTCTAAGATGAAGAAAGAAAAAATGACACTGAAGGAAGGATATACAGTACTTCACTTCTTTTAATATTGGCTAAACACTCACAATAATACAAGTTTTGAAGGAGTGCTCATAGCAAAAGCGTGCAGTCTTGGGGTTCCTGCAATCAGCTCCAGACACTTTCCTTGGTACAGGCAGGAGTGATGTCTTCCATTCATCCATAGTGAGCTCTAATGTTAAGTGCAGTTGCCAGAGCTTTATACTTTGCTCATGGTTATTGTTTCCAAACAAGAACATGCACGTGCCAAAAATGTACTACAATCTCTTCCTGGCATAAGGTAAATGGAAATAGCACACAGTTGATGATAAATTGACCATCAGACCACAGGATTCACCTTCTCTGTTTTAATAGTCTGTCTGAAGTGTCTCCTCTTGTCTCTTCCCATCTTCCTGTCAGATTGCTTACATTGCAGTAGCATTTCTCCCTGTCAGCTGGTGTGGATAGTTGTGTCATTTCATGGCCTTAGTTTTGAGTGAAATCATGTTCTATGGGATAAACCTCTCAGCCACAGTGGGACACTTCAAACCTTTGGCCACAGAAGTATAAAGAGAACACAGATTGTAGAGACACTGTGTGTGCACACTGAATACAAATGGTAGCCAACCCAGAACATGAACCTGAGCCCCTAACTACAACATCATACTGGAAAAGTAAATGTTTTCTTGGGGCTTGTTACTTCACTCCAGTATGCATAAGTCCATCCCAAATAAAATTGTTAAATAGGAAAGCCAAAGCTTTTTTTTTTAACAAGTTTTAAGCTTTATAAACTCCAAGATTTTTTAAACATCTTCTAGACAGAGGTTACTGACATGGTGACATCTCCTATTAAACTTCCTTTATAACTTTTGTGACTATGCCAGTCATCTCAAATATACATAGAAAATATTAATGCAATCACATGTTAAGTCAGCATCACATCTTCATATATGAGCTACTTACTTGCATTACATAGTTACATAGTACTATAACAAATAATGGATAAAAACAATTGAAGAGAATCCTGAACACAAAACTGATCTGTAGAGATAAAAATAACTAAAACAGTGGTATTAAAATAAAATAAAGAAAAACATCTTTTGTCCCCTCTTTGGAAAATAGCAGACATTTTCCTCCTTGACACCTCTGAATTCTCTTAAAGTACTCTATACCTTTCTTCAACAACAATTTACACCTGTCATGTCTCTGTTCATTTGTTCATTATTTTACTTAATGTATGTTCATTATGTGCATCAATCTTAATTTTTAGTTTTGTCTGTGTGTATAAGCTGCCTTTGTTATACTCCATGTGTTTTGTGGGTTGTCACCCAAAAGGCGAGGCCAGTTGGCAATCACTACCAAGAACTGCCCATTGCTCCATATATCTGGAGGGTCTTCCACAGTTCCTGGTGGTTCACTGTGAATCAACTCTGGAGTCAGTGAGGTATTTGTGTTTTGCTGTGCTTGTGCCTTTAGAATATTTTGCAGTTTTGACCCTTGTGGAAGAAAAATTTTAGTGCTTTTACCTTAAAGGGAGTGATCGCTTGCTTTAGCTATGGAAAAGCCTGTCAAGAAATTGTAAGATTAAAATATGTCTCTGTAAATTGTAAGGTTAAAATGTAACATCTCTGTATACTGTACTGTACAAAATAAGAAAGAGTGGAATGCTAAACATTTTAAATTCCACATACATAGTCTGGACTTTAACCCTTTAGAATAAAGGAGATAAAGTCGACATCGTGTAATAAGCGTGTGCACATAAGAAATAGGCAAATCAATAAAGTATTATGCATCATGATTAATCCATGCTCCTGAAAGGACCAATCAGTAAAAATGTTAGCTTTATATCATATGTTATGTAGGCCTATTCTGATAACAAAGTGGTTATAAATAAGATTTTTTGTTTCTTTTAGAAGACCATCACATCCGTCACACACCTGGCCAAAAGGGTGCTCCCTTCTCATGAGAGAAACACGAAAAGTCCTCCTATCCATGGCTGTCAGAAGCACTTAGCAATCAATGGACCGACCTCAGGATAGCTGAAAGGAAATGAAGGAATTCAAAAAGTCTCAGACAGACCTGGCTAAGTATCAATCTCTTCTTACATCCTTTTCTTCTGCCACCATCAACGCTAATGTAAAGTTCTATCAGACTAGAATTGACAGCACCACCAACACATGCTCTCTATTCTCTGCTTTCACTTAACTTCTTAACTCTGATGATGATATAACCCTCTAGTGGGCATTTTTGTAAGTGTTTTTAATAGTACCTGCTTTGGAACTTCTATAATGACAACACCAAAGTCCTCAATCTCTTATTACTATGTTTAACTTTGAGAGATATTAGGACATTAAATTCAACATTGTTAAAAATATCCTTATAGAGTCATATTGTTATGATTTTCCATACTTTGATTGCACCAAATGGGATGCCTCTCAAAATACATTTTTTCCAGCCTTCCATTTTCTAAACTGCTTAATAAGTTTGGTGACTCAAAGTCAAAGCCTATCTCAGTAGCACTGAATGCAAGCCAGAAACCAACAAGATGAATGCCAGTCCATTGTAAGAAACACGCAATGTACACCATCACAAAGGGCCAATATAGAGTTGTCAATTAACATAACATGTTGTCACACACGTGTGCTTGGGAGACAGTTTATGGGCCTGAATAAGTGTGATTATCTGTAAGACTAGGGGTTGGCACTGTCAGCTAACACTTCCTCTCTTTCCTCCTCTGCAGACAATCACAAGGAAATCCCATTTGATGACCTCACTTCTGGTCCTGGCTGTCCTGACCTCACTTCCTGTCCAGGCTCTATATAACCTCTACCTTGATTGGTACAATTCAGTTCTCTATTCAGCTCGGTATGAAAAGATATTGTTTTCTTATTTTCCACTCATTGAATTTCAAGTTTATGGGTGGCTGCCCACACCCTTTATCGTGGTCTTTGTGACTCTTTCACAATCTATATTTTTATGATCAGAAATAGAAAAAAACACATGCACATAGGTAAAATGTGCAAAGTCCATAGTGGAACCTTTTATGCAGAAACACCAAGCACAGTGCCAGTATGTCATTTGGTAGAGAGATTGAGAAAAAGGAAACCTGTAGTATGTCATTTGAGGGAATAAAAGTGAAATAATTGTCAAAAAAATGCAAAACAAAGGTCAAAATTTGTAACTCTTTTTACATTCCTGTTCCTACTAAAGATATGTCTCATGCTTGAGGGTTTATTTGCCATGAAGTCCCAAACTACATACTTAGGATAAAGAGGCTTGAGACAATATATGAACCAACGCCTATGTAGTGTTTATTAAGGGGTGTTTGTCACTTTCCTCATTTCAGCATTATTGCATATTTTAACTTTGAATTTTAGCTGACTAAAGCAAGCATGTCAAACACGCGGCCCGCATGACTGATCCTAGTTAGCACTAAACTTGTACAAAATGATTACTATCATTTGTGATTGAATCATTCTGCATCTTCGGCGTTACTTATTGACTTTTCTTACTTCTGCCTTCTGACAAAAGCACGTTTTCCCATGGCATTACGGTACCGGAAACGTCATCTGCTAGTATAGTTGCAGCCGCGAAGTCACAACTGAAGTGCTAGGCTGCGGTCTCGGCCCACTACCAAGCCGCGAGAGAACTGCCAGCAACGGAGACTCACTCAGTGAAGGGCTACAGCAAAAAGGCTGCCCCATTCACTGAGGACACTTTTCAGAACGCTAGGCAGGCGGGGCTTTGCAGCAATTCAGAGAGAGGAGAGACCGCGGTGAGAGAGTATTACAACAAAGTATTTTTATGTTTCTGACAGTTTCCCCATATGGCACGAGTCCACAGAAATCTCGTTACTACGAAGTACATTCAGCAGCAGATACTTTCATTACAAACAAAGTGACCGTGAAATGCTTGAATGAATCATCCACAGAGCAGTTAGTTCTGGGGTCACAGCTCAGTTGTGGACATTTGCACAACGATCCCCAAACAGAAACATTGTAAAAAAATGTTCTTTCTTCGAACATTCCTCGTACTGTTTTTTTGCTGTTTTTGTTTTGTGGGGTTTTAAGTAATACCTTTTCCTTATTGCTCGTCAACATTTGAAAAACATCCATTGGAATTTAACTCATTGTCACCCTTCTATAGAAACGGCGTACTTGCTATATGCAAAAAAGAAGAAAAATCTCGGGTTACAAACATATGCGAAATGCTGCATTTGAAGACACCGAAAAAGCCGTTTTTATGTGGTTGCAGTGATGCTTGTTCAAGAAACATTCCAATTAATGCGGCACTCATTCAAGAATATATGAGGTTTTTAAACTCTCTTGGGACCCGGACAAACAATCTCACACGTGGCAATAGCGCTGTGGGACGCACTTCAGCATGTCGTTCCCGTTGGGTGGGGTGGATCCCAGATCCCAAAAGAGTTCATAAACCTCACAATATGAAGAAGAAGAAAAGGATAACTGTGCTGACCACAACATGCTTCCACATTCAGATAATGTTCGCATTGAATTCCTCCTGCCCAATTGCATGGCAGTGCTTCAGCCATTGGTTTTGGGCATCATTCGCACCCTGAAAGTGTATTATCGCAAGGAAATTTCAGAGAAAAATTCTCGTCAGCATAACTTGTAGACAGGAGAAGATTAAACTAACACGAAAGAAGCTATTGAAGCTGCTTCCATTTCCAACATCCTATCTTTGTGATGCACATTTTCTGCAGTGACAGCAACCAAAACGAGATTACGGAGTAGACTGAAAATAAGCAACACACTTCACGTGTTACTGTCTTCCATCCTCCCCAGATTGGATCGTCTGGTTGCAGGAAAACAAGCTCAGGGCTCTCACTGATTCTGCATTATGGTAAGCTATATAATTTCTATTACTATATTATAACTTAATAATAATAGAAATGTAATGTAAATTGTGTATAAAACTGCCCTACAAACCCTCCCATAATCACCCCACAAACTCCAACCTCCAACAACCCATCCGTCCCTGGAATAATTTGCTTCCAGTAAAGCGGTCCTTGGTGTCAAAAAGGTTGCGGACCACTGGGCTACACTACTGGCTGGGCTGCTGAAACTGGCCACTGGGCAGAACTGACCATCACGAGTAGTAATAGCTTGCATATTTTCACTTATTTTTGCTATAGTTTTATGTAATTTTGTGCTAGTATTGTAAGGAACAGTTAGTGCAGACTACAGCTGAAGATCTGAAGTGGACATGAGAAGTTGGGGAGTTGTTTATTAACAGTTTTTTGTAATTTTGAGTTTGTATAATTAGTGTAGGTCAGTGGGCTTTTTGCATATCGGCTTATTTTACAATATTAACTTTGAAGTAAACTTAGTAAAGTAAAATTTGATTTTTGGAGGATTTGTTTTCCAACATGTATTACTGAGTAATGAATTCAGTAAGCGTTTTTGCGATTTCAGTTCACACGAAGAGGACTTTGTGCTGTTTACGTCAACCATTCAGCCTTTTGACTGTCCTCTAATCGTGCGTGTGTAACATCCAGCACAAGGATATCAAAATACACATGTAGAGGAGGGTAACAACAATACAGCACAGACTATGCCCCTTTGAGCCTGTCTAAACACAGTCAATATACTTGTTCTGCAAGAGTGGAACAGGACAAAAATTATAAAAGAACCATCAATGAAAAGAAAAAATAGTAATTCACAAGTAACAGGCAGTTGTACTATCACAGAGAAAGTGAGGCAGAATTTTAATGAGAAAGGATCAAGAGATTTAACATCAGAAGGGGTTCTTTAACCAGAAAAAATCAAAACAAATCTGTCATCAAGCCCAAGCATCTACCAAAATCAAAAGGAAATAATATTGGATGGATTGGTCTTGTCCGATGCGAGAGATGGACGTCTGAAGTGGAGCTCCGCTAGCAGCGGTGTTATTTTTCATATTATTTGCTTATTATCCTGTATTTATTCAACCCGAGGGGACTGCTACAGTATATGTAAGCATATATAAACATGGCCAACAAGAAAGGGGGTCCGAAAGAATCGAAAACTAAAGCTGCACCCAAGCTAAGATCAGCAAGCCCTAGTTCAAGGTACGGCCTTTCAGAGACAGACCTGGGTCAGATGGGCGAAAGTACAGACTCCTCGGGACCACGGTCCGCTACATCGTCGCCGGCTTAGAGCGAAAAGAGGAGCGAATGTACGATCATGAGTGCAGATCTCGATAGCTCGCCAATCGGAGAAGATCACCTGAAACTGGAAAAGGCCTTGCAGTCCGCGGCTTCAATTACTCCACACGAGCCGGGAACAGCGGGGACACCGGCTACAATAGAGGCTGCCGCTTCACCTGCGGTACAAGAAAGCACAATTGAAATGTCTAAACTGAAGGTGTTGTTCTCTGAGCTTATGCAAGATATAAAGAAAAGCAAGAAGGCAAATGAGAAGGCAAGGGTAAAGGCAAATGAGAAACTGAGACAAGAGTTGAGACAGGAGTTGCAACAGGCAAATGAATGGCTGCGACAGGAACTGCAACAGGCAAACGAAATGCAGTGGCTGGAACTGCAACAGGCAAATGAAAGGCAGCAACAGGCAAATGAAAGGCTGCGACAGGAAATGCAACTGGAGCTGCGACAGGTGCTGGGTAAAATTGAAGAGCACATTCAGGAAAACTCGGTTAAACTGAGCACACTTACTGATCAATTGGAGGATCTCAAGGAGACATTCACGACTCGGATTGAAATAGCTGAAAATTTAGCTGCCAGTGCCGAAGAAAAAGCAGTAAATGTCAGTTCCAAATGCAAAAAACTCGGAGACAGACTGGCTGCTTTGGAAGATGGAAGCAGAAGGTATAATGTCAGAATTGAAGGTCTGCCTGAGAATCAAGAAAGTCCAAACCCTGTGAAATTCACAGCTGAACTTTTCTCTAAAATAATCGGGGAGGACTTTAAAGCAGAATCTGAGATAGCAGCGGCTTACCGCGTACGCGGATCAAATACCGTTAGACCCAGATCTTTTATTATTCGCTTTGAAAGATTATCATTTAAGCTAGAGGTGATGGCACTCCTCAGAAACAAGCAAGATATTATATATGAAAATAACCACATTCGTATCTTCCCTGACTTCTCTCCAGCAACAGCTACTAAACACGCAGCCTTCTACAACATTAAACAGCGGTTACGGCAAGCCAACGTCAAATACAGCCTCTTGTATCCGGCCAAACTGAAAGTGGAATTGCAAGGTCAATTCTATGTCTTCACTAGCAAGGAAGAAGCAGAAAAGGAATTAAGAAAGCTGATCAAGGGACTATTCTGATACATAATAGTGAGTCATGGCCGTTAATGATATAGCAAGGACTAATAATCCACTGTCTGATCTATTTGTTTAAAATACAGGTTTTTATCATCATATATTCTCATTATTACTTAGTATTACTTGGGCGCTATCTGTTTATGTTTTATTGTGCTTAATTACTATTTCTTTTTTCTTTTTTTTAGCTAATTATTTTATCTCTACCCTAAACGAGACTGTTCAACATCATACCCTTGGGTTATTGTTATTACTATTATTGCATTAAGACTTATGATGCTTATTCTGGACAAATTTCTAACACCATCCCCCGGGTTTATTATCTGGGTGTATTACTCGTATCTTAATGCACAAAGACTGCTGAAGACTATATACCTGTATATTTTAAGTGCACAATTTTTTTTTTAGACTATATTGGTAATAGATATCTCTATCTTTTAACCCTAAAACGCCGCTGCGTGGGGGCTTGTTTTGCTTTGGACGTGCTCTGTCTCTGGGTATGTCAGGGGACTGGGACTGTGTGAAGTGGGTTCTAGCCTCACTTGGGGAGGCAAAAAGGGAGGGTGGCGGGTTAAGGGGGGGAGAGAACGAGAGCAGGCTTGATCTATACCTAATCTATCCTCTTAATCTTTATAATTATAACTACCAACGTAATAATAAGCTGCATGGCAACAACTCTAGGGGAAATAGGAAATTAAGGCCGAAGCTGTCTCACTTCCAGTTAAGACTATAAAATGACATCAAAAACTCAGAATCAATGTCTCCATGATGGGAGAGTTAACTTCGTGATCTGGAATGTTAAAGGCTTGAATCACAAATTAAAGAGAAAGAAAATACTCTCTCACCTAACAGATCTAAACGCTAAAATAGTATTTTTACAGGAGACCCACTTACTAAGCAAGGATCAGTTCCGGCTCCAAAAAGACTGGACTGGCCAAATGTTCCATTCTAGTTTTACAAAGAAAACTAGAGGTGTGGGAATTCTCATACATAGAACAGTACCATTTGTAGCATCAGATGTAGTATTGGATCCTGAAGGGAGATATGTAATGGTCATGGGAGACTTATCTAACTGTAAAATGATCTTGATAAATGTTTATGCACCTAATGACCTAATGACCTAATGTCGATGATAAGGAATTTATACAAAATATATTTGCATCCATTCCCAATCTGAACACTCATAAAGTTATAATGGCTGGGGACTTCAATTGTGTTCTATATCCACATTTAGATAGGACTTCTTCCACAGGGGGAACGGCATCTAACACCACAAAGATAATTACAAAGTTTATAACTGATCACAACTTATCAGACCCCTGGAGGTTTTTAAACCCAAATTCAAGAACATATTCTTTCTATTCACCAGTACATCATTGCTACTCAAGGAATTTATATCCAAACAAATCAAATTCTTTCCAGAGACAAATACATCCTCCGAGATCTCTGCAGGAATACTGTGGGAAACATTAAAAAGGCCTTCTTAAGAGGACAGATTATCTCATATCTTTCCCACAGAAATAAATTCAAAGCCAAGAAAGTAGCAGAGATAAAAAGCAAAATTACTAGAATAGATGAAGAACATGACAGACTACCAAGCGAGACTTTACATAGGAAAAGGCAGGCTCCACATTCAGAACTAAACCTCTTGACAACTAAAGAAACTGAACAACTAATTTATAAACCCAGACATCATTACTATGAACATGGAGAGAAAGCTAATAAGCTTTTAGCTCAACAAATTCACAAGCAAGAAGTGCGCAACGCAATCTCAGTAATCAGCAACGCGAACAGAGATAAAATTGTCAACCACAAAAATATAATGCACACTTTCACAGACTACTATAAATCCTTATATACTACTGAGTTTAAAGAAGACAATACACAATCTAATGCATTTCTGGATACATTACAAATATCACAAATAGACACTTTTAGTGCGGAGGAGCTTGAGAAACCGCTGGCATTATCAGAATTACTAGATGCTATAAAGTCACTCCAAGGCGGGAAAACAGCAGGCCCTGATGGCTACCCTGTAGAATTTTGCAAGAAATTCTCCGCTCAGTTAGCTCCTCTCCTATTAGCAACATTTACAGAAGCCAGAGATAACCAATCTCTTCCTCAAACCTTTCGCCAAGCACTAATCACCGTTTTTCCAAAAGAAAATAAGGACTTATTACAATGTGCATCATACAGACCAATTTCACTTCTGAATAACGACGTTAAAATACTCTCTAAAATCATAGGTAGAAGGATGGAGAAAGTGCTCCCCTCAGTAATATCACAAGACCAAACTGGATTTATTAGGGGCCGACACTTATCTTCAAATCTTCAACACCTGTTTAATGTAATATACTCACCAACTAAATCAAACACCCCAGAAATATTATTATCATTGGATGCAGAAAAAGCATTCGACATGATTGAATGGAAATACCTTTTTACTACATTGGAGAAGTTTGGGTTTGGCCCGAACATTTGTGCATGGATTAAATTACTGTATACTAACCCAGAAGCTTCAGTTTGCATCAACAACATTTGCTCAGACTACTTTAAACTAGAACGTGGTACTAGACAAGGATGCTCCTTGTCACCGCTGCTGTATGCAATTGCCATTGAACCACTGGCAATAAATTGTCAAAATACTGATCAGATAAAGGGGATTACCAGAGAAAGATTGGAACAGAAAATTTCATTATATGCAGATGATATGGTACTGTATATATCTATATATATATATCGGACCCAGAAAATTCTGTGCCTGCAGTCTTAACAGCACTCACAAAATTTCAAAAGATCTCTGGTCTCAGAATTAATGTGAATAAAAGTGTACTCTTTCCAGTGAATTCTCAAGCATATAATATTAGATTAAATACCCTACCTTTTATCATTGCAGAACAGTTTAAATACCTAGGGGTAAACATCACAAGTAAACATAAAGCTCTTTATCAACAAAATTTCGCCGTCTGCATGGAAAAAATTAAGCAAGACTTGCATAGATGGTCAACCCTTCATCTCACACTAGCTGGAAGAATTAACACTGTTAAGATGAATATTCTTCCTAAGCTCCTTTTTTTATTTCAAAACATTCCAATATACATTAATAAATCATTCTTTAAGCAATTAGATTCAACAATAACCTCATTTATTTGGAATTTAAAACATCCACGCATGTAAAGAGTGACCCTACAAAGACAAAAGGCAGAAGGCGGCATGGCTAACCCTAACTTCCAGTTTTATTACTGGGCAGCAGATATACAGGCAATAAGAACCTGGACACAAACAGAAGAACATACACAGGCTTGGTCTGCAATAGAAGTAAAATCCTGCAGTACTTCTTTGTATTCCTTGCTCTGTGCTCCAATAAACACACGTTATCGGCCATATACTAATAACCCAATTGTGCTCCACTCACTTAGAATCTGGAACCAATGTAGAAAGCATTTTAAGACGGAGAAGCTTCTATCTGTGGCACTTCTGCAAGAGAACCACCTCTTCCAACCTTCGCAAACATATGTACTTTTTAATATCTGGAAAAAATTTGGAATTAACTTGCTTAGAGATCTTTATATAGACAACGTCTTTGCATCCTATGAACAATTACATTCCAAATTTAACATTCCAACTACACATTTCTTTCATTATCTTCAAATCAGGAACTTTGTTAAACAGAACCTTCCAGATTTTCCTCATCTTGCACCCTCATCCATGCTGGAAAAAATATTGCTCAATCTCAAGGACTTAGACATCATCTCCACAATATATAAAATCATTTTACAATCCCTCCTTTTCAAAGATCCAAGAGGACACTGGGCAAAAGATCTCTCAATTAATATATCAGAAAAGGAGTGGAAAGTAGCAATGCAGAGAATTCACTGGAGCTCCATATGCGCAAAGCATACAATTATACAACTTAAAATTATATATCGAGCACACCTGTCTCGACTATAACTCTCCAAAATGTTTCCAGGGCATGATCCAACCTGAGAACGCTGCAACCTAGTCCCAGCCTCACTGGGTCACATGTTCTGGGCCTGCACCAAATTAACATTATTCTAGACAAAAAATTTTAATTACCTTTCAGACAGCCTTGGTCTCACAATCCCTTCTAACCCATTAACAGCTGTGTTTGGGGTTCTTCCAGAGGGGTTTAAAGTGGAGAAAGACAAACAAATTGTGATTGCATTCACTACACTTTTGGCACGTAGACTTATTCTGATAAAGTGGAAGAACCCAAACTCTCCTCTTTTAAGTCAGTGGGAAACTGATGTGTTATATTATTTGAAATTGGAAAAAATCAAATACTCAGTTAGAGGATCCTTACAGACTTTTTTCAAAACATGGCAGGATCTAATCAGTAATATTTTAAAATAAGCTCATAAAGCACAGAGAATGTATTAATTTAGGTATGTTTACAAGCCTTAAATTTCACGCCGTTTGGCTTGCTCTCTCTCTCAGGGAAGGGGATCGATTTGTCTTTAACTCAATTTTTCTTTTTGTAAAAACTTGATTGATTTGTATAGATTGCAATAAAATTAATAAAAAGGAAAAAAAAAAGGAAATAATATTAAGTTGTAACAAGTATGTATTATAAACAAAATGCTCATGCCACTATGAAGATGGATGGATGGATGGATGGACTGTTAATGTTTTTGTCCATACATTTAGATAAATGGAAAGCCCCTGCACTGACCTGTATAACTGCTAACATCTGATGTCATAAGCTAATCATTTCCTATCATTCAAGGCTAATAAAGTTGTACCTACAAAAAAAAAAATGGCAGCACCCATAACGAAAAAAAAAATGATGTTGTGGGAATACATTAAAAAATGTTAATGTTGTTAAATAAAGACTTAAATGAAAACCTGTTATCAAAATAACTCTAGTCCAAATCACAACAAGGGAAAATAAGTTTAAAAAAATTAAATATAGATATAAAAAATTTAGAACAAGACCAAATCTTAACAGCAATGGCATTAGCCCTAATATCGATAGAAACAAAAATGCCAAAATCTAATATGCAAACCGAACTCTCATTCAAAAAATACACAATGTCCTGAATCCCTGGAAATATTTTTTTATGAGCCAACATCATGGAAACGTTATACAACAGTATCGAAAGTCTTAGATGCTAGAAGCATCAGGGCTGGATTAACCATTAAGCAAAATAAGCACATGCTTAGGGCATCAAGGGAAGGGAGGCACCACAAAAATTGTCCATTGCCAGATTTACCATGGACCATATTGTGCAAAATAGCAAATAGTACAGCTGAACCAGATAACGCAAAAAAGGCCTCCATTCCTCCATCCTACTGTAAGTTTTGTTTCATTTCAAAAAATACTATTTTATTTTACTGTTTATTATTGTTTATGTTTTGAATTAGATATATATGCGGGCAACAAAATCTTTTAAGTGCTTAAGCCTTCTAAAGGTCTTAATCCGGCCCTGAGAATATTGCTGTGGTGACAACATCTCATGACTCAAGCTCTGGTAATTATGAGATTGCAACAGTGCCATTATAAACAACAATATGGCTTTCAAATATACATAAGATACAGCAACCATAATAGAAAAACATCAAAGAACACAGTAGTGGAAAAACAAAAAATAATGATAAAAAATAAAAAGTACATACGTACAAAATAACTAAAGAAATACATTCTAAAATGACCAAATGTTATGTTACTAATATAACAATTCTATTTTAATGTTATTTTTATTTAAATTGCTATGCTATGTTTTCATATTTTGTGTTTTTTATGATGCAGGCACTGCCATTTTGTGGTGTTAAGGATGGTAACACGCTATTCGCAGCATCTAAGTTTGAGAATATTCTGCTTAAAGAACAAACCTATATTAATTATTAGGTTTTTTTTCTACCTTTTGGTAGTTTAGACCTTTGGCAAGTACCTTCAGCTTTGAATTTTGGTTTACTTTTTTGGGTTTTGGCATTTAAACATTTTAATCCTTTCCTGATCTTTACTTTTGGTTGTTTTTCTCCTTTTCCATCTGACTATAATCCTTCATTTTGCATGTCATTCTGTCCAGTTATTGTGGCAGCACATCATAAACCTTAAATCCTAACAATATTTACATCCTCTACCTTTTCAGCAGTCAAACCTTTTCCTCTGATACTTTCCCAACTCCAAGTTCATCTAACTGTCAAGACAAAGACCCTTATAATCCTACACAGCAGAGCACCACCAGTGTCCTTCTTGGTTAGCCCTCGTCTCATGCAGGCTTATTCAAAGACTTCACTTCTTAAATGCCTCTGTGTAGCTGATGTTCACTGGACGTTGCATAAACCACCACGAAGCAGTAAAGCAGACACACTGAGCTCCATTGTCTGTTCACTTTTATTATTAACAGGCTGAAAGACACAAAATATGAATGCTCAAGCTGTGGCAATACAATTTCTCCTCTCACAGTTACACACAATGAACACTTGTGATTGATGCTAATTTACAGCTCAATACAGCATGCACTACTCAGTATACAAATACCAAACAAGCAACACACTAGACATGTTAAGATAGAAAACACAAAATATGAATGTTCAAGCTCTTGCCATACAATTCCTATTAAAAAAAAACACATTGGATGATCACAGTAACATATGACCAAATTAATATAAAATAATTCAAAACACTTCTAAACAATTGCTGTCACATACAAACAAATCAACTCAAACAATTTAAAATTTTTGAATTATTTCCACTATATAGAGAGTACAGCGTTCTTATCCCCCTCACAGTTACACACAATGAACACTGAGAGAGGCTCACACTGATGACAATACATAACACGGATAACAGATTAGGGAGCTACATGACAGAAAAACAAAGAACATAAATATTTTCAGGAACTATTTAATATTTTAGACACCTGTTATATATGCAGAAAGATATTGAGGTATTGCTGCTATCAACAAGTGGTGTGGGTGATTTTCTTATTCTTTTCATTCTATTTCAGTCAGGTTTTAGAACAAATCACAGCACAGAAACTGCACTCGTTAAAGTAGTAAATGACTTGCGGGTAAATGCAGACAGAGGCCATTTATCTGTTCTCATCCTCTTCGATCTGAGTGCCGCTTTTGACACCATTGATCATAATATTCTTAGAAATCGCCTTAGTCAATGGGTGGGCCTCTCTGGCAGTGTCCTAAACTGGTTTGAATCCTACCTGGCAGGGAGAAAATTCTTTGTTAGTTGTGGTAATTACAACTCAAAGACACATGATATCCGATATGGTGTTCCACAAGGCTCTATCCTGGGTCCACTGCTCTTCTCAATCTACATGCTTCCGTTAGGTCAGATTATCTCAGGTTACAACGTGAGCTACCACAGCTATGCTGATGACACACAGCTGTACTTATCAATAGCACCTGATGACACCGACTCTCTCGATTCACTAACACAATGTCTTACTGGTATTTCTGAATGGATGAATAGTAATTTTCTCAAACTAAATAAAGAGAAAACTGAAATTTTAGTAATTGGCAATAATGGATTCAATGAGGTTATCAGAAATAAACTTTGCATTAGGATTAAAAGTTAAGACGGAAGTAAAAAACTTAGGGGTAACTGTTGACTGTAATCTGAATTTTAAATCGCATATTCATCAGACCACTAGGAAAGCATTTTTTCACTTAAGAAACATAGCAAACGTTAGACCTCTTATATCATTGAAAGATGCTGAGAAATTAATTCACGCTTTTGTTTTCAGTCGACTAGATTACTGTAACGCACTCCTCTCAGGACTACCCAAAAAAGACATAAATCATTTGCAACGAGTGCAGAATGCAGCTGCTAGAATCCTAACTAGGAAAAGAAAATCCGAGCACATCTCTCCAGTTTTGATGTCACTACACTGGTTACCTGTGTCATTCAGGATTGACTTTAAAATTCTGCTTATGGTTTATAAAGCCTTAAATAATCTCACTTCATCTTATATATCGGAATGTCTGACACCCTATATTCCAAATCGTAACCTTAGATCCTCAAATGAGCGTCTCCTTAGAATTCCAAAGGCTAAACTTAAAAGCGGTGAGGCGGCCTTCTGCTGTTATGCACCTAAAATCTGGAATAGCCTGCCAATAGGAATTTGCCAGGCTAATACAGTGGAGCACTTTAAAAAACTGCTGAAAACACATTACTTTAACATGGCCTTTTCATAACTTCACTTTAACTTAATCCTGATACTCTGTATGTTCAATTCATCATAATAACTATTCATAGTGGCTCTAAAATCCATGCTGACCCCAACTCTCTCTTCTGTTTCTTTTTCTGCCGCCACCACCTACTCAAAGCATCATGATGCTCCAACATTGACAGACTGAAAGCCAGAAGTCTACGTGACCATCATCATCAAGTCCTTCCATGAGAACCCAAAATACAAAGAGGACTGTTTCATTTATGTTAGGTAGATTGCCCAGAGGGGACTGGGTGGTCTCATGGTCTGGAATCCCTGCAGATTTTATTTTTTTTTCTCCAGCCGTCTGGAGTTTTTTTTTGTTTTTTCTGTCCACCCTGGCCATCGGACCTTACTTATTCTATGTTAATAGAATGTTGACTTATTTTTATTTTTTACTGTGTCTTCTATTTTTCTATTCTTCATTTTGTAAAGCACTTTGAGCTACATTTTTTTTTGTATGAAAATGAGCTATATAAATAAATGTTGTTGTTGTTTTATAATGCTAAGGCATCCCATTCAAATAATACAATCTCACCTGGGATGTATGTGCTAATGTAGATTAGACTGCTCTTTTGCTTCCAGTCACAAGTGGATACCAAAAGTTTAAACGTCCCCACTAAAATTTTAGCCATCACAGGCTAGAATTTAGTTGATGCTGGACTGTTTTTGACTGAATTGGTTCTCACCCTTTAGTGTTCAGAAGCAAGTAAGCTTCCTTGGGTGGATCAACATATCAGACCTGGAATTTTCAATCAGAAAAGATTCAACTCAGATAAATTGTTCCGCTTAGGACAAACGTTGTCATAGCATCAGCATGACTGTCAGTTGGTACTGTATTGTTTGGGTGAGGAGCTAAATTGGCTTTGCACCAAATAAGAAGAAATTATTTTAATTTCCTCCAAACAGATCATCTCACATTTCCTCACAGTGTTTTTGGAAGTTGAATGTGTCTTCTAGCAAAATGTGTACAGTTCTCAATGGTTATTTTTGTGAGAAACGACTTACCAACTTACCCCACAGCTCAGATATGTGTAGAATATCTGAAATGGTTGTAAAACACTAGCTATGGTTTCTTACTGCCATAAATTCTTACACAGAATTCCTGACAAATGAATCTAATGTGAATGCTGTGAAGGATAAGATTAGGAAAATGAGCTGTGACCAAAAAATAATGGTGTGAACTGGTTCAGAAAATATTTTAACCCACAGTTCATATCTGCAGTAGTGAATTTAATGAATGTATTTTGATCCTGCAATGTATAGGCAAGGACAGAAGGGTAGATAATGTGGATTCTCAAAAGTGTTCTTTATAAAAGAGACACATATCTGGTTATATGGTACATATATTTGAGCTGTCCAGGTTTGAGTTCTGCCTTTTGTATATCTTCTTCTTCTTCATCATTTGGCTACTCCCGTCAGGGGTTGCCTCAGCAGGTCATCTGTCCGCATATTGATTTGGCAAAATTTTACACCGGATGCCCTTCCTGACGAAACCCTCCCCATTTATCCGGGCTTGGGACCAGCACGAAGAAACACACTGGTTTGTGCATCCCCTGTGGCTGGGTTAGTTTTGCCTTTTGTATATAATTTTGTAAACTTTTCAAAAGTATCTTGTTCTCACCATAAAGTAGCGTGAAGACAATGAGGTGTTATGAAAACATGATTATGTCACATTCATTTTGCCTAATAAACTTTATACAGGAGCCCCTCTCCTCTATTCAATAACCATACATGTACTGAGGATGCACATACTGTAGCGAAAAATGACCATTATAAGGCCCTGTTCACATAGACGTCTGAACTGAGCGTTTTTCTGCCTTTTGTAGCATCAGATGAGCGTGGATTGAATGCGAGGATTTTCTGCTCATTGCAGCAAATCAGACCGTTCACACAGGCTTTTACCACTTGTGTTCAGTCAGATTCATATTCAGACGGCAACAAAAAAAACGTCGCTTGCAGCTTTTTCTTTGTGTCAATTTCTGCCAAATATCGTTCATTTAACGTTGTGGAGGACCGGATATGTCCCATGACTACATATGTGTATATATATATATATATATATACACAGAGAGAGAGAGTACATACATTGTTGTGATGTAAGATTTTGCATATAGCTTGATAAATGTTTTGTATATCTTTATTTATAATTTAGGCAAAGAAATGTAGTTTAGTGTTACTTTGGTGAGAGGCATTTGTGTTTGCCCCCCACTTTACGACTAAGTCTCTGTAATTTTACGACAGGATTTGGGAGATGTGTCTTAAACCAGTTTGGCTAGTGTTTCTTTGCTAAAGTCTTTCTCTTATCCCCCACATAAAGCCAGGTTAGCTTAACATATGGTCTTGGAGGGGTGGCAGGTGTTAAGATGTTCTATTCCCCCATTGGTCTGAGGTATGGCTGTTTGGAACTGGCTTGTGTCAGGGGCCTCTAAGTACCATAATGTCCTATTGGCTGTAGGGGTTGGACAGAAAACCCATAAATTTGCTTGCTTTATCTCACTCTTTTCTCTTACTAACATCTGAAAGAAACTCTCTCTTGCTAACCTGTGATGATGAAGACAACACAATGAAGAGCACAGCTCAGCAGCCATATTGACCAGGTTTAAGGCTTGTTCTGAAGAAAGCTGAGCACCAATGATGCCTTAACAAGAGACATTTTAAGTAACTACAAGTCTGTGTGTCACCTGAACTACACATCACCATTTAATCAGGTTCTATGGTTGCCAATATTCAAATGTACTTTGTGTTTTGTTATTATTTATGAATATTATCCATAATACATTATTTTATGTGTAACTTAACTCCTGCTTGTCTTTTTACTACATCTAATTGCCTGAGGTTATAGATATAGAAGGGAAGGTGGGGATAAGTTATATACAATAATACCTTAGAAACAGTGGTAAGTCTGTGGGAACAGGCATTCTAAGGATGCATATTAATAATACAGTAGGGGAAAGTAGAGCAATATATATGTTACTCTACCAAGATAAAACATACATTTACACACATTATCATAAAACTAGTAAGGATAACTATGGAGAATTCAAAACATTTTGCAGGTTTGTGCTAATCAAGGTTATTATAGTTTTGACTTCTATTAGTTTTTATTTCTATATTTTTTCTGACGTTACTTGGAAATTCAGTTTAGTTTTAGTTTTCCTTCATCGTGTATTTTTTAGTTTTAATTTAGTTTTTATTTCACATTCCTATTTTATTTTTATATCTATTAGTTTCAGTTTTAGTTTTAGTAATTATGGTCTGGTTAAAGAGCTACTATGGAGTTTAGTTTTGTGTCACAGTCAGAATTGTACACTTAACAGGTTAGGATATGAGTTTAAGAGCTAACTACATTACATCGTTTACTATATACTGTATATAAACAATTTTACATAATACAGGTAAAATTCCGTTACAACGCACTCCCAGGGACCTAAAAAATATTTTGTTGTAATGAGATTCTGTATTTGTTGCTATAGTGCTTTCTTTAACTTGCGCCCAGGCGTTTGCAATCATTTCAATAGCTTCTTTTGCGTTAATTTTAATCTCCTCCTGCCTACAAGTTATGCTGACGAGAATTTTTCTCAGCATTTCCTTGCGATAATACACTTTCAGGGTGAGAATGATGCCCTAATTCAATGGCTGAAGCACTGCTGTGCAATTGGGTGGGAGGAATTCAAAACTAACATTATCTAAATGTGGAAGCATGTTGTGGGCAGCACAGTTATCAATCAGTAGCCGAATCATCCTTTTCTTCTTCATATTGTGAGGTTTCTGAACTCTTTTGAGACCCCCACCCAACGGCAATGACACGCTGAAGTGCATCCCAAAGTGCGATTGCAGCGTCTGTGGAAGACTGTTTGTCCTTTGCCGGGGCAGGTCAACAACAAGCTAATAGCGCTGCAGTGAAGCGACACAGAAGCAAATCATAAAAGATTGGGGTTGCGCTATAAGTCCCTGTCTTGCACCCTAAAACACGAGGCTTAGTCTCAGTACGTTAGCAAAACCAGCTTTATTCAGCTTGAAACAGGAAAGGCGCACTTATTTATTGTAGCGTGATCTGCCACTCTGCTATACACAGACACAGCAGTGAGGCAGGGTCGTGGCCAGATCAGTGACCAAGTAAACTGTTATCTGCATTTACAATGTACCTTGCATTACCCACCAATATCTTTTCTGTTTGCTTTGGTGGAGAGACGCAGCATAGCTTTGAGCCTGCTGTTGCCCCGGCAACAGATAAACAGTCTTCCAAAGACACGGCGATCGGACTTCGGGACGCTCTTCGGCGTGTTGTCCAGTTGTGGGAGGTCCCAAGAGAGTTTACAAACCTCACATTTTCTTGAATGAGTGCCACATTTATAGGAATGTTTCTTGAACAAGCATCACTGAACCACATAAAAACTGCTTTTTCGACGTCTTCAAATGCAGCAGTTCACATACGTTTGCAACCCGAGATTTTTCTTCTTTTTTTGCTCGGTCTTTCAAGAAATTTGGTAACGTTGATGGCAAAATTCAGAATTCACTAACGTCTTTTTTCTTTTTGCCGCAATCAAGAGCTGCAAAAGTGTAGTTTTTTTTCTGCTATGAACTGTTACCATTTTTTCGTGTCTGCCGTTTCTATAGGAGGGTGACAATGAGTTAAAATCCAATGGATGTTTTTCAAATGTTGATGAGCATTAAGCAAAAGGTATCACTGAAAACCGGAGGAAACAAAAAAGGCAAAAAAGAAAAAAAAACAGTACAAGGAAAGTTCGAAGAAAGAAAAAAAATTACAGTGTTTCTGTTTGGGGATTGTTGTGCACAACTGAGCTGCGGCCACAGAACTAACTGCTCTGTGGATGATTCATTCAGGCATTCCAAGGTCTTTTGGGCACTTTGTTGTAATGAAAGTGTCTGCTGAATGTACTTCGTAGTAACAAGATTTCTATAGACTTGCGTCATATGGGGAAACTGTCGGGACCATAAAAATACTTTGTTGTAATGAAAATTTCATTGTACAGATATTCGCTGTAACGGAATTTTACCTGTAATTTAAAAAAATATTTTCTTTGTCATTTGTGCTGAACAAATGTGCGCTGATTGTTGGCACTTTTTAATCTTTTTTTGCCCAGAATGGGACAATTTGTAATGAAATTTAGGTGAATTTTAAGGTTTAAGATTTTTTACTGTAAATGTCTACAGCAGACAATATATCTCACTCCAAGACAATGTGCTTATAATGAATTCCTTCAATATTGCATTCAAAAATCTTTCATACTGGGCTTTGTTGTTCTCCTGTGAGAAGTGGCAGGTGAATTATTGTCAACAAAACACAGGCACCTGAGACACCTAAACTGAAACATTACTCACACGTGGTTCTTCTGTCCATAAAGGTTTTGTTGACCAGCACATTCCGACTTCAGGAGTTTGAATTACATCTTGATATAGAAGAAGCACAAAGAAAGGTGGCACAGCAAATCGCTTTCTATTTCACATGCTTTACACGCCCATAGTCCATTCGCTCTGTCACCGCAAATGCTGTGTGAACACCTGCCCTCCGTCACCAGCTGCCATTCAATGGATGAATGTGGGCAGCTCATGCTGAATGACTTTCTGTTTTAGAGTTTTTTTAATATGTTATTATTTTATTTCAGTTAGTCTTACCAGCTACTTTAATAGTTTCGTTTAGTTTTAGTTTTTAATTTCAGCTTTGTTAATTATTTTATTTCAGTTTATGAAAATGTTTTTTTTAATAATAGTTTCAGTTTTGAGTTTAGTTTTCGTTAACTATAATAACCTTGGTGCTAATGACGTAACTTTAACAACTATGGATTATTAATGCCAGTGACTGAGTGCATATGTGAGTACTGTCTGTAGAGTATATTTGCGTACTTCAAGGTGACAAGTGGCTGCTCTTCAGGGCTAACACTGTCTTGCATATTGGTTGACTGGTGTGTAATATGGTGTTGTACCAGCTTTTCTTTTTTGCACTTCTTCATAGATTACACACATGCTGTGCAGTCAGAGAGTAAACCCAGTAGCAGTGGAGTTGTTTTCTCCAAAGTCACCATATCAGGAGCATTTTTAACACAAGGAGGTCAATGATCAGGTCTAATAAAGCTAACTGATCCATATTTTGTGAATCCAATGAAGGATGAACCTCAAACCCCACAGGTTAAAATCACTCTGGACTGCCTGATAACTGTGCTCTAAAGGTAAACACACAAAACTACAATGTGAACAGCAGGTTGGCGTTTACCAGAGGCAAACCAATGTGAATGTAGCATCGTACTGAAGTCAATTAAGCACCCCTACAAAATGCAACTTAAACACATAGGTCTCTCAGAGCACATTCATTTAACCAAGAGTTGAACGACCATGAGGACACAGCCTAAGGTTATAGGGTCCTTATGGCCATATGTACAGAGTACAATGAAATTCTTACTTATGTGTGCTATTCAACATGTCACCACTCTCTGAACACCACAACCACCTATACCTTACCTCAAAGCTACTGTCTTCCTTACTTAAAATCTCAGGACTCAGACACAATAGGTTTCATTCAGTGAAAATGTAATGTAACCAGAGCCAAAATGTTCATTTAAAATCGCGGTCAAAAAAGCAGAGGTAGAATCCATTGACCAGACATATTGTATGCAAAAACACAACAAAGGAATTAAAATTTGGGTTGAATCCAGTTAAGTACAGACAGAAAGTGAATGATACAACCCTCCTCAAACTTCTCAAAATGACAGTGCCCATAAAAAAGAAAATGGCATCTCAGGAGAAGGGTACTTGTTTTTAACATCATTAAAAAATATCTCACACACCAAAGTAGATGTGACCACAAAACTCTCAAACAAGATCTGAGTAATTTTTAGAAGTCAAGGAAAATTTACAAAAAATTTGAAACCTGATCATGTGCTTCCTCTGTTGGGGTACTCAGGGTACACCCATTATGTTGTGTTTCTTACATTTGTTAGCTGAATGGCCCATTCTCATCAACATTTTTCTAACATTCTAAAGTTTTATTATTTACACCTTACACCATTTGGATTTTATGGGGTGCCAGCTTCAGAATCAGAATTCGCATTATTGTCCAGATACACTAATATGTACTAAGAATTTGTATTGATTGTTGGTGCAACATACAAGGACAACACAGAATACAAACGATAAATATATCAAGATAAAATATAAAATGATAAAATATGACATAAAGAGATAGTATGATTAAAATGTCCAGGCACCCTAGTGTGTAGGAATACATAGATACTGAGTAGAAGCTCAGACCTGATTAGTAAGTATAACTGCATATTGAAAAAAAAACAGTTTTGGTTACAGGTTGCTTTAGTTATTATTGCATGATGATGTTTGCTAGAGATCGTCTTTGGAACAGGCGATGCCCTGGGTAAGTTGGATCAGCAATGATCTTTTGCGTCACTCTTCCTTACCCTGGACTATTATTGGACTCAATGTGTGGTAAGTTACAGCCTATGATCCTTTCACAGGCTCCAGTGAAGCATTGCAGATTGGTCTTAGCCTGAACAGAGGCAGCACCAAACAAGACAGTTACAGGTGAGGTCAGAATGGACTCAGTGATGGTTGTGTAGAAATGCACCGATATTGCTTGAGGGAGACTAAATTTCCCCAGCTAATGCAAAAAGAACATTCTTTGATGGACTTTCTTAATAATGAATGTGATGTTGTTGTCCCACTTAAGGTTTTATGACAGCATAGTGCCCAGAAATTTAAATGATTCTGTTATCCAAATTGCTGAGCCATTTGTAGCCAGTGATAGGTGAGCAGACGACTGATTCCTGAAATCTATGATCATCTTCTAAGATTTTTAAATATTAATGTCCAAATGAGTGTGAACACAGCCCCCCACTACTGCAAATTATGCAGATGAGTTTCCCGCATTTGGAGAAATCACAGAGGTCAACATACCCAGAGTGAAATGGATGAGCTTCTCCCTGGGGAAAACCACCTTGGTGATCATGGTATCTCCCCTGTCAATGTACAATGGGCTCATAAGGTCATTATTATGGCATCTACAGAGACCAGTGAAAATCTTAACTTGCATGTGCTAATCAACATGCAGCACATCATCACTTTCCAGCGTCTTGCTCAATGTAGCCACATTAGATTTTTCCTTTATGTACTGTTGATTAATTCTAAATTCTTGGTGAGTAAATAAATAAAAGTTAATAATTCCACTTATGAATTCAACTTATGAATATATTCACTTCAGTTGCCAGAAACGTTGATATCAATGTATATTTTGAAGCAATTTGCATACAGTATAAAAATCTACATCTACTGAGATTAATTTCATACCGGTAAAAGAGAAGTTAGTTAAACATTTTATGAAATTCCTGGACATGCCACATATTTCCATCCTGTGGAGCACAAAGTGCATTGATGGAAATTTTTGGCCAGGCTTATGTTTGATTACACAGGCATGTAAGCTGGCTTTAACTGTACCTCATAGATAACAAATATATTTAAGTTTGGTTTGATGCATGCGCTAAGAGCCTAATGCAACGTAAGGGGCTTAACTAAGGAAAGCAAAAATCTTGCATTCTGAAACTAATAATTTATGGTTTCATAGAATAACAATCAATATTTAAAAAGGAGAAGATAAACTCTTTGACATACTAATAGTGAGGATTATGCGTCCAAATTAAAAATTGCTGATGCAAATAGAGGAATATTAATCCTCAAAATATTAAAAGCGAGGGAAGTGGTCTTTGGACCAGGTTCTTTCTCTGATGCACAAGCGATTTCTATTAAAATGAGGTAAAAATTTCCATTTTAATGGGATTCTGTTGACCTGCTTGGCATGAGGGGTTTAGTCAGTTTAGTCATTGGGGCTACCAAGAAATGGCTTCAGACAGATGACTTCCTATGGAAAATACTTTCTGTAAAATTAAAAAAATGAATGAAATAGGGAACAAATGATTTGAAATCATTTCGAAATAAAAGTAATTACCATTTTTCAAAACTTTCTTATTACCATTATCTTTACTTATTTATCTACTCATTTTGTTACTTCTGGTCATTAAAAGAATTAAATGCAATTCCTCTACTTCTTGAGCTTTGTTTAATTAATTAATAAGAAGTTTGATGGGGCATTTCTTTTCCTATCAGGAATAAACATTCCATTCCTATAAAGTGTATGGAAATGTTTTTACTGTTTGTTTGTTTTACAAAGGCAACAAAAAACAAATTTGCCCCCTGGAGAAATTAACATTTCACATACACATATGAAGCTGGATTCATCGTAAGCTGCGAACAGCAAAGAGCACCTTAAAGGCTACGGGAGTGATTGTGGTTTTAGTATTAAGCCCAAGTAAAGCCAGAGTGAAATAACTGCCAATGAGACACAGATAACATGCTGGTTTTTCCTTGTTTGAAACAGAATGAAAAATCAAGCAAGATACTTGAAATGATATGCAAGTAACGATTTTAATGTAAGCTCACAGCAAGCATTGTCTTCTAACCTTTGACATCACAGAAAGGCCAGAATAAATGCTACATTTATATGCATGCATTGGCTAATGGACCTTTATGCGAGTGTAATGAAATTTAAATGCATATTACTGAAATCTAATTAATGACTCTTTTTCTAATATTCAAAAGAATTTCAAATTTTATGGAAAATATTTTGCTGGCTTAAAAAAAAAACATGTATGAAGGCTATTATTTGGATGAATGCCTCAGAAGCAAAAGTGCTTTAGGCCTTTAGGTTTGTGTGTTTTCAGGTTGTCCAAAATTCTGCAGCCTTTACAAGTATAGATCTAAAGAGGACAATAGGAGACATTGTTAGTTGCTGCACTGAGAGTAGTCTAAATGAAGGTATTTACATCTGAAGACAACCATGATGGAACTTTGCCTAAAACTGGGTGGGAACAATTCGATGACTCACTGAATGACACATTTCTAAACCAATTCAATGTCTTTTGATGGTGGTGGTGCTCAAATTTGGGACATTGATTTTGAACTGCAAAGATCAGAGGAGCTCTCATTAATCTGGTCTGACAGAGAGGATGCTTCTGTTTATGATGAACCATCTACAGTTGAAAAGTTTCCTAAAAAATACCAATTAGATATGTAAATGTGTGTCACATGTACAGGAAGCTCATTGCATGTTTTTAAAAGTAAACATAACCTGATGCAAGTAAAAAACCTTTCTGTAACATCAGATTATACATTGGCATTCAACGGCATTAATCGATGAATGGTAAACGTGAACAATACGTTGTCACAGGTGCAGTGTGTGTTCTCTGTTGCTCAGTGTAAAGTTGATGCTTACAAGGATTGGCAGCTATATTCATGAAAACGTGAACCGTAAAATATGCATTTAAAGTAAGCATTGTGTCACACTAAAAAGGAATTAACGAAGAGCCACAGGAGATGCAGATTACTTCAACTCCTAAGACTAGGACCAAATTTTCATCACCTTTGAACCAGTTAGGAAAATTTTCCTTCTCTAAGACACTTGATAATGTTGTGTGCAACATATAATATATACATCTTATATATTTACGCATTATCATTAACTTGTGCAAATTGACATTTTTTTAAGGATGTTAATACTTATTGGACTGGATGGGGTAATAACTAAACTACCCGTCCAAAGTTTGGAATTGCTAGTCATACTAGTCATAGTTATGTCATTCAGTCAAATAAAATAGACGAGTTACCAAAAAGAGCTTAAAATATTATATATAAAGTTTCATGTATTTTGGGCACAGTTAACTGATGAGATTTTGACCACTGCTTGGCATTCTGGATATTCGCTGTATTATAATATCACTGTTGATAATCTTCCGAGCAGTCTGCTGTATTTATGGAATTCCAAGGCTATTTGAAAGTGGGCAGCAGCTGCACGTCTCCTGCAAGATTAACAGAAAAGGTGCCCCTCTTCTGCTTGCCAGTATTCCTTAGACAGACTTGGACCCTTGACCAGCCTGTTCTCTTTACACCTTCCACTGTGTACTGCTGGGCAAAACAAAGATACAAGTTACCAGCGGAGCTGTGCAGCCATCCCAATATAGGTGCAAAATTTGTACCCTTAAAATAAAACTGCATGCTATTATAAGGGTAAAGTGTTGTAGCCGTTCAAGTGGTACAATTATCATACCCGTGAGGGTACAAAAACAACTTGTACCTTTATTTATGAAAGTGTGTCACTGCCAAGCTGATCTAATACTGAGCTTCCAATAAAAGAAAATCACATTTTGAGCATGTCAGCAGGTCTTTTATGATATTGTGATATTTTAATTCTTATGTACATATTGCAATATTATTTATTAATTGGACATAGAGCATGTACAAGATGTGTCCAAGTTACTTGTGTGACACATATGACACTGGGACACAACCTCAATGCTCATTAAATAGTAATTATCCTCCAGGCCAGGGGTTGGCGCTCTCATCTAATGCCTCTCTACTACCTTTCTCTGCAGAAAGAATGATCAACAGACTGGCCTCCAGTGATGTCACTTCCAGTTTCTGGCCTGCCAAACCTGCCTCTTCTTCTGGTTCTCCTTAAAGCCTCCATCTTGGAACAGTCTAATGATGACCATCTGAAGGAAACTTGTTTTGCCTATTGGCCTTTTCACTATCAACATCATAATATACGGCGATCAATTCTGTATCCCAAGTCTTAATGATCTCTTCTTGTCTTTTCTTTTGTGCTTGATACTGTTTCATGGAATCTGAGCAGAATTCAATGTTAGGCTTATCATTCTAAATGAATAACCAGCAATGCAGAATAAACTAGCACACATCAAGATAAAGCATAGATAGTGAAATCCCCTCGAATATCTGGCAAACCTCAAAGAAAATAATAATTATAATTCAAAACTAGCAGTTGGTCATGGAATGAATGAATAAGTAAATAAACAAACAAACATAAATAAAAGTTGCTTAAAATCAAAACAGCATTAGGCATCTGCAAAACAGAGAATTCTCATTGTGTTGTATTGTGGTTCAGTTAAAGATTATTCTCCACATGAAGAATCAGAATTTCAAGCAACTCATTTATATACTTATTTATTTTATGACCTGCTGCTAGCCTTTGTATTATTATTATTATTATTGTTCAAAGTATATTCTGGGATAGGCCCATTGCTATCACATATAGATTATCAGACCTAAGTCAAGAGATAGGGCAGTTTTATGTGATGTATGTTGTGAAGGAGACAAGAGAACAAATAAAAATGTCTGGGGGGTCCACCCCATATATTGCAGCAGGACACAAACAGCAATATTGAAAGTGAGTTATCATACGAGACTGAGTCAAAACACTGACTAATTAGGAGGATTAAGGGACCAGGTCTTATAGTTGCAGGGGAGAAAAGGAAGGAAGGGACGGGTTCTATCCAGAAGTGAGGTCTGTGAAAGGTGTGGTCTGGTAGCAGAAGTGGGTGGAGTTCTACTCTGGCTTCCATTCTGGTGGTCTGTGGAGGAAGGAGAAAAGGCATTAGTGCAGCTCATCAACCCCTGACTCCACAACTTTGCCTCAGTTAAGCTCGTAGGCTGCCTCCTATGTGCGCATGTGGGACAATTTGTATATGTGTTTTAGGGGATTATTTTTTTGTCATGGGATTTCCTCACTAAGTGACATCTACAGGGTTTTTAAAATGCCTACTTTCTGTAGTTTTATGTATTTGTATTGGTTTATATGTAATATGTGCAGGCTTTTGTGTAGAGTATATGGGATGACATCAGTGGTTAGGCTTAGGGTTTTAGCCTTTCTGGATAAGTGGTGTATTTCTCTTGTCATTTCTGTGTACTTCTTCATTTTGTGTGTGTATTCTGTAAGTTGTCTTTGTTCAGGAGAGACATGTCAATAATATAGTTTGTTTTATTTTGTTTTTCTACCAGTTTTATGTTTGGTCTATTATGATGGATAAGTTTGTCTGCCAGTGTAGTTCTGTCCTAGTATAATTTATGTGTGACATTTTATAGAGCTGTGGTGGGAGTATACTTATGGTTTGTATGTGTCTACTAGTTTCTGCTTAACTTCCATAATGTGTAACGTTTGCTCTCTGATTGTGTCTGTGTCAGTAGTTTACAGTCTGATGTGATGTTTTTGATTTTTCTTGTTGATTTGTGCCGGCATCTGCATTTACTGTCTGTAATGTTAGTGTCCTTAAAAAAAATTTTTTCTGTAGTTTCCCATTTTTATAACTTGATGCTTTACGGCTAGCATAAACTCTTCTGTTTCGTCCAACATACCACCACGACTTCAGCTATGCGACACAATCCTATGCACTGTAAAAGGAACAGACTTGACATACGTAAAAAGGTTTGGGGCAGCCACCCATATAATATTCCTAGCTGCAAAGGATTCTTTAAGTTTCAACAGAGTTGTTGATAGTATGGAATCCAAGACAGAACTGATGACGTTTAGAAAAGATGGCGGTTTTAAGTGGTCAGACAGGAAGTAATGTGGGGTCACCGGAAGTGATGTTTTCCTGACATCAGCCTGGGCACCGGAACAGTAAGTGACGTTCTTTTGGGTGCCGGAACCGGAAGTGACGTTCTTGGTTCACATAGATTTCCCGCGGCTGGGAAGAGGTAAGCACTACAACTCCAGCAAAGAAGGTGACACTGCCGCTGATGGCATTGTCTCTTTTTCCACCCACAGCTTAGAGAAATCTCCAAATGAGGGTAACTGACTCGGCCCCTTCCTGTCCAGTGCCAATAAAATGCTCCTGACAGGGGTCGTCTTATTTTAGGACAAGCAGATCGCCAGACAAATCTCCAACCTGATGACTGTGATCGCTCTACAGAGCCTTGCTTCAAAGGCAAACCCTAAAAGGCAATGTAGCAATTTGTTTCTGTTATTTGCACCATCAAGCAACTGTTTATTTTGTTGGACTTGTTAGTTATTAAAATGGGTGACTGGGCTGGTGCCACCACATTTCTTTGGTGGATGTGTGTGTTCTCTCAGTCGTCAACACAGTATATTTAATTTTTTGTGTTGTATAAATTTCTTCTGTCTGAACCAAGGTAATTGTACAGTTCACCACATGCCATGACCTGCTTGCAGTTTTCAAGGGTACAGTATATCCACCTTCTCTACAAATTCCCTTCCCTTCTCTACATTACTTGTTTTACATTTGTCCAGTCCAAACTCCATGTCTATATCTTGTGAATATGTTTAGATTATTTCTAGTAAACATTGCATTTTTTTGTTTGTTCCTGCATATTATTAATATTATTATTATTATTATTATTATTATATGTACTATGCATTAGACCTCCCTGTTCTGTATACTGAAGAAGTGTCACATTAGTATCTGTATGTTTCTTTTGGGAAAAATGAATGTAATAGATATTTATTTATTGTTTACTGTATTTATTGTGGCTCATCCTATCACTACTTCCTGCAGCTATTAATAAGAAAAGTTTTACAAATTATACACTGCATAATTAGAAAAGTATCATACATTTGCTGACATGACTAACACCTAGCAAGTCCTTTAACTACATGCCATTAAACAGTGTTTGCCCACTTTTATTACCCCTACTACTTTTTTTATTTGAGGTTTTCTTGTACAATGCACAGTATATGCCTGGTACACTTGGGCACACACCCACATTTACTCATTCAGGGATAGCTTAAAGCCCCAGCCTTGCGAACACGTCAGTGTAATTTGGGAGAGAACCAGAATGCAGGGAGAAAATCACTCACAGCCACAAGGAGCACATGCAGAGAAAGTCACTGGGCTCAGCTCAATCCCCTCTCCCAGAAGCTGTGAAGCTGCCCCTATATGCTGAATATTTATATATACTGTACATGTTTCAAAGTATTACATGCCATAACATTCCAGAGTTTCAGATTCATCAAGTATGTATAGGCAGCACTCCGGAGTCATTACTGCACACTTCATCTCTCCTCTTCACAACTGCAAAGCTTTGCTGTTTTCTTCTCTATCAAAGCAAAACTAATTCTCATTCTTGATTCTCACATCCTACTGTCACTGAAATTCACTTTAATCTTTAGCTTAGGCTTTGCTTTTTTTCTCTTTTTTCTAACTCTGCTTTCTACTGCTTTACAAGTCCCACTTCCCTCAATACACTAGGACATGAGGTTTTATAGCTGAAACTTTATCCTTCTTACATTTATTTTTTGAAAGGAAGAGATTAATTTTTACCCATATCTTTTCTAACACTTTCACCGAGAGAAGCTGTTCTTTTGCAACCTTGACTCTCCAAGTGGTAAACGTATGTCTTACATCACCAGTGCTGTTTGCTTTTGTTTTCTTTGATTGTTTTAAGGGTAATTTATAATTAATAAAATGTACAGGTATGTGCTGCAGAGCTGTATCAGAGGTAATGGTTATGACCATCTATCCTTCCTTATTGTTATGTACATGGATTGATTAAAGGTAAAGGGTTTTCTGCATATATTAGAGACACAGAAAGACACCACAATATGAGAAGATGGATATTTCACAGACATTGATGGGAGCGTGTAGCTAACTCAGGTAAGATTTGTTACGGGGAAAAAGGTTGACTTGATATGCTGCAGTGATGTGTGCCAGTCTTATTTTCATTTGCCAAGCTGAAGTGTGTGCCTAACTCCAGTCCAGATCCTTGTGAATAATGAGATATTTATGACTGAGATGTAGGTGGCTACCTATTTTTGGATTCCCTGGTTAGACAAACTCTGTCATTACTGATTCAGTGCGTTTAAATGCACACACATGGGTTAAGGTGAATAAAGGCTGAAACCTGGTTTCTTAATAATCCATGTTTACATGGTTAAGTAATCTTCTGGAGTTCTCCTTTGGCAAAACACTCTAACGTCCTTAAGCTGCATAAAAAAGAGTTAAACATCACTGTTGCAACTGTGAATCAGACAATAAGCATTACGCACATGATAATATTCTTGTGTTTTTATAAATGTGTAGTTTAATTGACCCATTATTTATAGGTTTCTGTTACTGGATGTCATCCAGCAAACTCTTTTCTAATAGACTACATTTAAATTCTGCAAAGGACCTGGGGCCTAATGTATAAATGGTGCGTATGCACAAATATGTTACGTACTCTCGTTTCCACACTCAAATCATGATGTATAATACCTAAAGTTGCGGTAAAGCCACGCACATTTTCACACTAGCTCAAGTTCTCTGCTCAGTTTTGCAAACTGGTGGCACCCAGCGTCAAAACAGTGCTTTTGTTCCTGTGTGGTTTCCCTTTCTTTTTTAGATCCACATCCCTGACCCAGCTTTATCACATACACTGAAATTAACCGCATATTGTTTATTAGTTTAAGGCATCTGATTGTAATTAACCTGTAACAATATAATGGTCCACAGATTGGCCAAACTATTCCAAATACCACAGCTGCTTTAGCGTTGTTACTTTCACTACACCTTCTTCTTCTTCTTTCAGCTGCTTCTGTTAGAGGTTGCCACAGCGGATCATCTTTTTCCATATTACTCTCTCTGCACCACTCGGAGTATTTATATCACTGTATCTGAGTGTGGAATCACAGCTCTACAGCAGCTGATTGGAAACAGAATTATCGGTATACAGCATCTAGCCCACGGTGCCTCAGCCATGCTGTCTATTGAACTGCTCTCATACAGCAAACGCTTCAGAGCCTTTCCTGTAGGGACATCGTGGGTCAGAAACAGTTTCATCCCAAGAACTATAAACGTAATCAATCAGTCCATCAAGTGCTCCTTGTAGAACTGTTTGTACTTATAAGTACAATTACCTCACTGTAAACTTGCCATACAGTTATAATATTGCACAACCTGCGCCACTTTATAAAGTGCGTATTTACATATGATGACGATATAATTTTTAAGATGAAATGCAGCAAAATATGTTTATTACATTATACAGATAAAATGTTAACGTTAACATCATTTAAATAATCTATATTTTTAATAATTAAACATGTGAGGATCTAGCAAGGAGCTGGCGCCCGTTATTCCTGCCTCGCACTGTATTCTTGCAGGGGCTGGCGTGACACTGGAAGGATAGATGGATAGAATAATTAAACATGTACTATGAAGGTATTTCAATGTTCCTTAAAAGCATTGAAGAATCGGAGTTCTAAGCTTACAGATGGCTTAACGTCTATTACTGTGCTGATTGTGTGGTGATTGGTTACTTGGAGAAAAAAAAGGAAGGACAGGAATTGGGGGTTAGTACGTTCGAAAGAGACAGTAATGCTGCAAGCATCTTGCGTGAGGCAGGAATAATCTCTGGACAGGGAGCCAGTTGATCACTATCACTGCGCCACTGTGTTCCCATGTTTAATACATGCTTTAATTGATATGATATGAATACTGACATGACATCAAGTATACATCTCAGTATTTAAATTATTCAGAGAACTGTAATATCATGAATGTAATGGATTCTGTGTCCTGTCAGAGGAAGAGAAAGCCCATTTAAGAAGCACGTAGTGATTCACACACATAGAGCACATAGAAGAACACATACAAAACAAAGCATTTAACATGCTACTTTAGTTATGATGGGATTTGAGAAACTAGTAAATTAAACGATTTTAAGATGAAGTTTATGATGTTCTATTTTAATGACAAAATAAACTACGTGATTAAAGTTGAAATTTTGAAATTAAAGCTGACATTTTGTGCTTTTTTCCCAGTGTGCCTATTTTTTTTTTCTCTGTACCCTAATAAGGTTTCATATGACACTCAGATAATGGGTTACGACTCGCTTTTTCATAGCGACTTTGATATCTGACAACTTTTTGTATTTCGGGCACTGTGCGACTTTGTGAACTTGAGCTTTTGAGTTTCTCCGACATTCTATGTCATTCGATCAACTTCCTTTTGTTGTTTATACCACTGTTTAAACCAACAAATTGTACATTTTTCCTTGACTTCACTTCGTATTCGCTTAAATTCTTCAATATTCCCCTGTGATTTTGCCATTGCCTTTTCACAGAACGCTGAGCTAAAGGGCTATTTATATCGTGTCACAAACTCCACAAAGAGCCATAGCAAGGTTTGGGGCAGCCACCCATATATTTGGTTTCCTGGCTGCAAATTTCAAGTAAATGATAGCACTGATGTGCACAAACTGGAGTCCAAAACAGAACTGAGGGAATAGGGAAAAGGTGGAGGTTTTTAAAGGTCAGGGCAGGAAGTGATGTCAAAGGGGCCGGGATCGGAAAGGTCTTTAACCATTGGCTCAAGCCCGGATGTGACATCAAGGGGGCCGGAGACGGCAAGGCCTTCCTCTATAGGTCCAGACCCGGAAGTGATGTCAACAGGGCCAGGTGGAACTTCCTGTGAATGGTCTGCAGGAAAGTGAGAAAAAGAGTTAGTGCATTCTGCCACATCCTTGTCAGATTTAGAATTGCCCTCACTCAAGCCCTTTAGCTGCTTCCCATGCGCACATGTGTGACAATTGATTTGCATATTAAAAGAGGCATAATTCTGGGAGGAGTTGCGGAGCTGCAGCAGGCGCGTGCACGTGAGTTACTTTTCATGCTGACCGAGATTTATGTAACGGAAGAATGTGGAAGTTGGTGTACGCACAGATTTATGCATCTGGATTTTTTTGTGCTACGAACATTTCTGCTTTTGTCTGTATGCCATGTTTTAGTGTGAATTCGACGCACGCCGTTATGCATGAGGCACCAGGTACATGTACTTCTTGCCTTACACCCAGTGCTGCTCAATAATAATAACACAAAAATGTTTACTCTAATAAAATAAGTATTGCGTTAGGTTACTCGTTTTTTAAAAAAGTAATCAGACTACTTAATTTTTAATGTGTTACCTTACTGCTCTTGAGATTGCATTGCTGAGTTTAGCACTGTACTGTATGTTCTGCTCGTTAACATAAATTAAGCAATTTCTGAAATACTGAGACAGATTATTCTAGCCAGCAGAAGGAATAAAGCGATCACCTGAACATTTGCCACTGGGAATGTATTTTGTGGATGCTTCTACCTGTGGCTGCAGAAAGCACATGCAAACCAAATACATGTGCTGACTGACAAAGTACAACGGACATGTGCAGACAACAATGTCCCAGTTAACGGTTTATCTGGCCACATAATTGGGTTATTCATGGAGACATCTACCAATGTTAACCAGGTTTCTCAGAGGCCAATTACCTGATTACTGTTTTTGGAATAAGGGTGTACATGGCATTTTAGAACTTAGAGTTCTGTGAATAATCAGGTTATTGAAGTGCATGTAAACGTGTTAACTGAATGCTGAATTTCATATATTTTAATTATTGTATTGAGTCATTTGCATTGTATTTTTTGTGAAATGTATATTGTGTTGCAGAAGCTACAGGTTGGTACACAAAAAAGTAGCCCTTCACATAGGATGTGAACTGCTGGCACAATGTAATCAGAAGAAGGCGCAGAGAAGTGAAAATTCACACAAGCGTCATAACTGAGAAGACAAAGATCAAAAAACAAACCTCAGGATGTGTAGTCAGAATTGCAGTCTGAAATTACAGTGGTAAGCTAAAACGTGCACATGCAACCAGAGCCCAGAAATAAGTATATTGTAGAAAAGATTGTCACAGCTAGTTAATTGAAAGCTAATAGTTTTATTCTTTTTTAAGTCAAAACTTGGACTGTGAGGAAAGTAAGGTGATGGCTTTTAAAATGTTGCACATTAGAACAATCTAGACAAGAATAGGCCATTCAGTCCAACAAAACTCACCAGTCCTATCCACCTAATTCTTCTAAAATAATGTCTAGCCTAGTTTTGAAAGTCTCTGTAAGTCCTACTGTCTACTGCACTGCTTGCATTATGGACCAATGGCTTTATGATCGAGGACACATGAGGCATTTGTAGAATTATATCTCATTATGAATGCTTCTGTGAAACACACAGTACAGCAATTGGTGAAAAGGTGAGATTCTACTTCTCCAGTAAGTAATACACCAAAACCAAGTGTTTTGTCTTGGTAGAGTAATATATTACTCTACTTTCCCCTTTTGTATTATTGATATGTAGCCTTTATCAGAATGCCTCAAATCTCACAGACTTAACACTGTTTATAAGGTATTGTATCATATAACTTCTCCCCACCTTCCCATCTACATGTATAACCTCAGGCAATAGTAGATGTAGTATAAGACAAACAGGAGTTAAGTTACAATTTAAATAATGTATTATTGATAATATTCATAAATAATAACAATATGCAAAGTACATTTGAATATTAGCAACCATACAACCTGATAAATGGTGATGTGTAGTTTCAGGCAGCACACAGACATGTTAGTTACTTAAAATGTCTCTACTTAAGGCATCATTTTGTGGTCAGCTTTCTTCAGAACAGGCCACATGCTTGTCTCAATATGGCTGCCGATCTGTGCTCTCCATTGTGTTTTCCTTTTCAGTTCATGGTGTGAGATGCTCTTTCATCAGTTTGGTAAGAGAGAGAGAGTGAGGTAAAGCAAGCAAATTTATAGATTTTCTGTCCGACCCCTACAGCCAATAGGGCGTCATGGTACTTAAAGGCTTTTGATACAAGACAGTACCAAACAGCCATACTTCAGACCAATGGGGCATAGAATACCTTCACACCTGCCCTCCAAACCTTGTGTTAAGGTGAAGCTTGCCAGCTAGGCAGTCTGGCTTTCTTGTGGGGGTTGATTGAGAGAATCCTGCAGGGAAACATTTGCCAAACTTGTCTGAGGCACTTTCCTGTCATAAAATTACAAAGAGACTCATTCTTAAAAGGGGGGAAGGGGTTCTTAACCATCTAACCATTGCTGTTATTAGCAATAATGTAACACTAATATTACATTGCTTTGTCTAAGTTACAAATAAAGATATTCAAAATATTTATCAACTTGTATGCAAAATTTCACAACACCAAGAAACCATGGAATCTGCATATTAACTGGAGGTTTTCACTTACATTGGAGTTTGTATGGATAGAAGTTCTCGTAAGTTGACGTGGTGATTTTCACAACAGACAGGTCATGTCAAAGAGTACATTATGACTTCTGAGTCACCATTTTGTGTGCCACCCAGTATTATATGTATCATACAATTTGTTGATTTATGGGCATAAATGTGAGTAAGAATTCCATTGTTTATATGTAAAAAATTCACAAAATGATCAGTGGACCAGCAGAATGCAACTGCTGGAGTGGTTCACTTTTCTGTTATAGTTCTTATCACGTCCTTCCAGCCAATATATGTTGAATCTGATGTTTCTGTCCACAGTAATTTCTTAACAACCTTGTCTTTACCCCAATGAACGCCCTGGCAGTGACATTTATTCTCCATTGGTTTGTAGTCATGACCGTAGCCATTGTCCTCTTAAAATGCCCCAGAATGCTATTAAACTTTTTCTCTTGGTCACACCTGAACACCCTTATGTAAACAGACACCAATCTTTATGCTATATCATTGGTCACTACTCCTCTGATGCCCCCACACTTTAACAGCCTGAGTTGTCATTGATCACTGCTTCTCCCTGTCTCTGTGTTCATCTAATTTGAATTTTGTTTCAGTGAAAGTTAACAGAAATGTATGCTTGATAAAAATTACAATTAATAAAATAAGCACCCGCTATTAATGTATCATTGGATCAACTTTATACAGTTGCCTGTTGATTTGTAATTAGACTGGCCATTCATTCACTCAAGTCCATTTTGTGAGGAACACGAGCACAGTGCAGATAATTAGATATTTTGCACTTTTTTGTTCTTATGTGCACAGGGAATTCTGGGTTTATGGACAATTTATGGACTAAACTAATGTGCAGGATTATTTCCACACATATGCACTGATGCAATGTGACTGCTGGAAACCTGGGGTGTCTTAAGAGCAACATTTATCAATTATGTCAAACTCACTCATTTAGTTGTTTCCTGTTCCAGTTACTTGAATTCCTTCAAATATCTTCTTACAATAATTGGAATATAGGACAGAGAAAGTGAAAACTGCAGCAAAACACCTTTAGAAAATCAAGCTGTCCACAAGATGAAATAAGAATGAAATAGATCATGAGTAGAGAAACAAAAGTGGTAAGACTATTCATGGTTTGAAAACAAACGGCTTAATTACCAGGGAAGCAAAGATACAAGTTATTTAGCCATATCAAAACCAAAAGAGAAAGTCAGAAATGTTGCCAGAAGTCAAGTAAACTGAACTAGAAATGGTCCATGTTATCTACTCATGTCTGCTGATGAACAGTGTCTGGTGATGCTGCCTCTGCATGGTATCAAAGCTCAGTCAAGGCGCTTTTCATGTGTACCTCCTGGCTGGTGAAACCAACTGCCCACCTCCATTCAAAACTCTGGCTCCCTCAATGTGTTAACAAAGTGATCGAAAACTCTCATACTTGGTGAATTTCTGTTGAAATTATAGCCTTTACATTTTGTAAATCTAGCAGTTGTAACTAACTTATGTTTTGCTTTGAGCTATTCACTTGTGGTAATCAATTTGTTTGTAACCTTGTCCAGTAACAATTGTTCCCAAACAGTCCCCAAACTGATGTTACTTGATTATGTTGACATCTTTTGTAACTCGCTTTGGATAAAAGTGTCTGCTATTATCCCAAAGCTACTTGTTGTGACTTCTTTTAAAAAAAAAAAAAAAACCTTATCATGGCTTTTACCAAAATGTTTCATACTGTTCAGCATATACAGACACAAATGACAGGAAAGCCCAGAATCTGAATGATATTTAAAAATTTTCATAATCAAAAAAATTGATGAAAAGAAGGAGAAAAAAATGGTGAAAATGCTGACTCATTAAAATATGAAGAAATAAATAAAGAGAATAAAGAAAACAGGGAAATTTAAAAAATAACAAAAGATCAAAAGGAGTGTTCCCAAAAAAACAACCCAGAACAAACAAAACCAGTCCAAATACCAATAATAAAAAAATGAACATAAAAAAGGGTAAAGAATTAGAAACCAGGAAATCTACAAAAGTACTCACAAAAGAAGATTCTCCAACAGCTGTTGGTGCTGATCCTGGAATTTCTAGGGAGGGGACGGTTCGTCATCTTAAATGGCACAGAGGACCCACCCCCTGAAACTCCACATATTGTAAAGAGGATAGGGCATATCACTAAACACTGCACATTAATACAACCAAGAACATAATAATTATTAGCAACAGATAAACAAAACACTATTCAAAATGCAAAAAAATAAAATTAAATTAAAACCATGATATGCCAAATAATATTTAACAAAAAATAAAAATAAATCAAATTTAAATGAACTTGAGTTAGGGATAAAACCTTGGCTAATCCATGACAACTAGGATGTTGTTCTTACTCTGCTGCCATCTTAAATAGTAACTGCACATTGACTTTACATTTTGCAATATTGAAGTTTATATACATGGCGCCCTTTTAGACGAGACAGTGAACTGCACCTTAAGGACCCCCATGTAGGTTTTGTCAAATCAAATTTCTGTTTTTAATTGCCTAATTAAACAAGCTGTTATTTCACAGTTTCTATGTTTGGGGTCAATGCAGAAAACAAAATTTGTTAAGTTTTTACTACAGTAGAATCTGCCATGCATTTATGTAGGTCATATGTGGATAGTTTAGTGTTTTCATTTTTTTTAGCTTGATTTTTAAGATTTTTTTATCACCATTGTGCTTTTCATTCTGCTTTTTCAGGTGGTAATTGAATCCATTGTTTACTGAAGAGCACACTAATGCCTTATGCTGAAGTAGTTCTCATTTTCAGTGTGGTTTACCTGAGTGTCTCATTTGCTCACTGTTAATTAAAACATTAGAACAATCTAGACGAGAACATGCCATTCAGCCCAACAAAGCTATCCACTTCATTCTTTCAAAATAATAGCAAGTCTAGTTTTCAAAGTCCCTGAAATCCTATTTCATCACAATCATTTGTGGTTGTGATTGGTCAATAGGGGTTGCAGGTTGGTTTCAAAGAGACCCTTACTGAGAAAGGAAGCTGGAATGGAAGGACAGTGATGAATTGGCATCCCATTCGGAATGGGTGTGGGACCCTTACCCAGATACAAAACAAATGATCAATGGGTGAAAGATTCTTTTCCAGAACATTTGTCCCCAGTCCTTTAGATGACAGCCTTCCAGGACCTTGGTAACAATGTGGACAGAAAAAGGGCATGATAGGAGTTGTAGTGTCATGAATCAGCCCTTCTGGGTCTCATGGATACCGCCAGGGGGAGTATCATGATCTCTGTTTTTCTGGACTTCTGTTTGACCCAGAAGTGTTTCCATTAGATTATGTCCTGATACCAGAAGTACTCCCAGGTCTGACATAAAAGAAAGCCATCCATCTTCCTTAAGGGAATAAGGGAGGCAACACAAACTGGAGGAGGTGAACAGACAGAGAAGAAAAGGATGGAAGAAGGAAGAATTGGCCTGTAAGTGTGCTTATGCAACCTTTGGAGAAATATTTGTGAGGTAATTTTTATAATAAAAACCTCTGTTTTGAACCCGTGACTGTATTGTGTTGGTTGTGTCCAGGGTTTGGGGCTCAGTGACGCCCCTTGTCTATCTATCTATCTGACTGGCCACAATAACAGCACTACCAGTTAATGAAGTAAAAGCTCTGTCACATTTCCAAAGATTTTTAGTCACAGACTTCATTTACATAACCTTAGCAAGTTAAATGCAGCTGTGGTGAAGTCCTGTAATAACCGGTCATGTAGTCTGACATACACAGTGAGTCAGTCCAACCAGTGTGCAACTTGTGCTGACAAAATCAAACAGGCTTGATTTTGTCTTACAGTTGTGCTTGAAAGTTTGTGAACCCTTTAGAAATTTCTATATTTCTGCATAAATATGACCTAAAACATCATCAGATTTTCACACAAGTCCTAAATGTAGATAAAGAGAAACCAGTTTAACAAATGAGACAAAAAATATTATACTTGGTCATTTATTTATTGAGGAAAATGATCGAATATTACATATTTGTGAGTGGCAAAAGTATGTGAACCTCTAGGATTAGCAGTTAGTTTGAAGGTGAAATTAGAGTCAGGTGTTTTCAATCAATGGGATGACAATCAGGTGTGAGTGGGCACCCTGTGTTATTTAAAGAACAAGGATCTATCAAAGTCTGCTCTTCACAACACATGTTTGTGGAAGTGTATCATGGCACAAAGAAAGGAGATTTCTAAAGGACCTCAGAAAAAGAGTTGTTGATGCTCATCAGGCTGGAAAAGGTTACAAAACCATCTCTAAAGAGTTTGGACTCCACCAATCCACAGTCAGATTGTGTACAAATGGAGGAAATTCAAGACCATTGTTACCCTCCCCAGGAGTGGTTGACCAGCAAAGATCACTCCAACAGCAAGGTGTGTAATAGTCGGCGAGGTCACAAAGGACCCCAGGGTAACTTCTAAGCAACTGGAGGCCTTTCTCACATTGGCTATTGTTCATGTTCATGAGTCCACCATCAGGAGAACACTGAACAACAATGGTGTGCATGGCAGGGTTGCAAAGAGAAAGCCACTGCTCTCCAAAAAAAACATTGCTGCTCATCTGCAGTTTGCTAAAGATCACGTGGACAAACCAGAAGGCTATTGGAAGAATGTTTTGTGGATGGATGAGACCAAAATAGAACTTTTTGTTTAAATGAAAGGCGTTATGTTTGGAGAAAGGAAAACACTGCATTCCAGCATAAGAACCTTATCCCATCTGTGAAACATGGTGGTGGTAGTATCATGGTTTGGGCCTGTTTTGCTGCATCTGGGCCAGGACGGCTTGCCTTCATTGATGGAACAATGAATTCTGAATTATATCAGAGAGTTCTAAAGGAAAATGTCAGGACATCTGTCCATGAACTGAATCTCAAGAGAAGGTGGGTCATGCAGCAAGACAACGACCCTAAGCACACAAGTTGTTCTACCAAAGAATGGTTAAAGAAGAATTAAGTTGTCACACCAGATACTGAAAGCAAAGGTTCACATACTTTTGCCACTCACAAATATGTAATATTTGATCATTTTCCTTAATAAATAAATGATTAAGTTTAATATTTTTGTCTCATTTGTTTAACTGGCTTCTCTTTATCTACTTTTAGGACTTGAGTGAAAATCTGATGATGTTTTAGTTCATTTTTGTGCAGAAATATAGAAAATTATAAAGGGTTCACAAACTTTCAAGCACAACTGTAAGTCATACGGGTGGGCTAGTGTGGATGCGAGCGCTGACAACCAATAAGCACTCATCCTGACGTAAAATGCATATAATGCAGCAACAAGGAATAAGGGACATGAGCATGTTGGAAGAAAGACTTGCCTGGATAAAGTTGTGTGTCTTATTTACAATTGCAGAATGGAAAATAAAATTAAACTCATAGATTGTTGTTGAACTCACCAGACTTATAAAGCCTTTGCGTAGGCACCAACTCCATCAGGTAACACATTATTCTTGTTCTTCTTTTAGCTGCTCCCGTTAGGGGTTGCCACAGCGGGTCGTCTTCTTCCATATCTTCCTGTCCTCTACATCTTGCTCTGTCACACCCACCACCTGCATGTCCTTTCTCACCACATTCATAAACCTCTTAGGCCTTCCTCATTTCCTCTTACCTGGCAGCTCTATCTTTAACATCCTTTTCCCAATATACCCAGCATCTCTCATCTGCACATGTCCAAACCAACACAATCTCGCCTCTCTGATTTTGTCTCCCAACCGTCCAAACTGAGCAGACCCTCTAATGTACTCATTTCTAATCCTGTCCATCCTTGTCACACCCAATGCAAATCTAAGCATCTTTAACTCTGCCACCTCCAGCTCTGTCTTCTGTTTTCTGGTCAGTGCCACCATCTCCAACCCATATAACAAAGCTGGTCTCACTACCATCTTGTAGATCTTCCCTTTCACTCTTGCTGATAACCGTCAGTCACAAATTACTCCTAACACTCTTCTCCACACATTCCACCCTGTCTGCACTCTCTTTTTCACTTCTCTTCCACAGTCCCCATTACTCTGCACTGTTGATCCCAAGTATTTAAACTCATCCACCTTTGCCAACTCTACTCCCTGCATCCTCACTATTCCACTGACCTCCCTCTCATTTACACACATGTATTCTGTATTGTTCCTACTGACCTTCATTCCTCTCCTCTCTAGAGCATATCTCCACCTCTCCACGGTCTCCTCAACCTGCTCCCTACTCTCGCTACAGATCACAATGTCATCAGCAAAGATCATAGTCCAAGGGGACTCTTGTCTAATCTCATCTGTCAACCTGTCCATAACCATTGCAAATAAGAAAGGATTCAAAGCCGATACCTGATGTAATACCACCTCCAAGTTGAATGCATCCATCACTCCTACTGCAGACCTCATCACTGTCACACTTCCCTCGTACATATCCTGTACAACTCTTACGTACTTCTCTGCCACTCCTGACTTCCTCATACAATACCACAACTCCTCTCAGGGCATCCTTTCATATTTTTTCTCCAGGTCCACAAAGACACAATGCCACTCCTTCTGGTCTTTTCAATACTTCTCCATCAACACCCTCAGAGAAAACATTGCATCTGTGGCGTTCTTTCTTGGCATGAAACCATACTGCTGCTCACTAACCATCACCTCACTTCTTAACCTAGCTTCCACTACTCTTTCCCATATCTTCATGCTGTGGCTCATCAATTTTATCCCCCTGTAGTTACTACAGCTCTGCACACCCCCTTTATTCTTAAAAATCGGCACCAGTACACTTCTTCTCCACTCCTCAGACAACCTCTCACTTTCCAAGATTCCATTAAACAATCTGGTTAAAAACACCACTGCCATTTCTCCTAAACATCTCCATGCTTCCACAGGTATGTCATCTGGACCAACAGCTTTTCTATTCTTCATCCTCTTCATTGCTGTCCTTATTTCCTCCTTGCTTATTCTTTGCACTTCCTGATTCACTATCCCCACATCGTCCAACCTTCTCTCTCATTCATCAGCCTCTCAAAGTGATCTTTCCATCTTCTCAACACACTCTCCTCACTTGTGAGTATGTCTCCATCTTTATCCTTATCACCCTAACCTGCTTCACATCTTTCCCAGCTCGGTCCCTCTGTCTAGCCAATCATTTCGGGTCCTTTTCTCCCTCCTTAGTGTCTAACCTCTCATACAACTCATCATACACCTTTTCTTTAGCCTTCACCACCTCTCTCTTCACCTTACACCTTATCTCCTTGTACTCTTGTCTACTTTCTGCATCTCCCTGACTATCCCACTTCTTCTTTGCCATCCTCTTCCTCTGTATTCTGTCCTGTACTTCCCCATTCCACCACCAGGTTTCTTTTTCCTCCTTCCTCTGTCCAGATTTCACTTCAAGCACCATTGTTGCTGTCACCCTTATTACTTCTGCTGTAGTTACCCAGCTGTCTGGTAACTCTTCACTGCCACCAGTGCCTGTCTTACCTCCTTCCTAAACTTAACCTTGCAGTCTTCCTTTTTCAACTTCCACCATTTGATCCTTGGCTCTGCACTCATTCTCCACCACTTCTCCAACGTCATCCTACAGACCCCCATTCTATGCTGTCTAACAACACTTTCCCCTGCCACCACTTTGCATTCTATAATCTCCTTCAGATTGACTCTTCTGCATAGAATATAATCTACCTGTGTGCATCTTCCTACACTCTTGTATGTCACCCTATGTTCCTCCCTCTTTTTAAAATATGTATTCACCACAGCTATGCCCATTCTTTTTGCAAAATCCACTATAATCTGATCTTCTACATTCCTCTCCTTGACACCATACCTACCCATTACCTCCTCGTCTCCTCAGTTCCCTTCACCAACATGTCCATTGAAATCCGTTCCAATCACCACTTTCTGTTCCTTGGGTACACTGATCATCACTTCATCCAACTCCAGAAATCATCTTTCTCATCCATCGCACACCCAACTTGCGGGGCGTATGCACTAACAACATTCATCATTACACCTCCAGTTTCCAGCTTCATAATCATTACTCTGTCTGACACTGTTTTCACTTTCAAAACACTCTTGACATACTGTTCCTTCAGAATAACTCCTACCCCATTTCTCCACCCATCCACACCATGATAGTACAATTTGAATCCACCTCCGATCCACCTGGCCTTACTCCCCTTCCATTTAGTCAACCTTCCTTCTCTCCATCATATCGGCTAACTCTCTCCCCTTACCAGTCATACTGCCAACATTCAAAGTTCCTACCCTCAGTTCCACTCTCTTTATCTTCCTCCTCTCCTCTTTCCTCCTGACATGTCTTCCCCCTCTTCGGCCAACAGTAGCCCAATTTCCGCCAGCACCCTGTTGGATAACAGTACTGGTGGCAGTCGTTGTTAACCTGGGGCTCGACCAATCCGGTATGGAAATCTGTCTTGTTGTCCGCATTTTGGCAAAATTTTACACCGGATGCCCTTCCTGACATAATGCTCCCCATTCATCCAGGCTTGGGACTGGCATGAAGAAACACACTGGTTTGTGCATCCCCTGTGGTTGAGTTCAGGTAACACATTGTTAACTGTCACAAAAAGGGCAAGCTTGCAATACTTTGGAAATGTGAAACTGTGCTGGAAAGTCGCTACACAGTCATCTAATTTGACATTGTGGAAGAAATTTACCGTTACGCCCACTGGTTATCCTGTTCTCCCCGTATAATTGAGGCGTCAATCAATCTTCTCTATTATCTAAGTCTTGCAAAAGGTAACCCTTACAGGAGTGCAAATACCTTATTAGCAAGTGTTACAAAGCAGAAGTTGGCACAGCACTATATTTATACATTTAATTGATTAGATCACAATTCCAAGGAATTCATTAAATAATCAGAAAACCTTTAACATCATTGGTTACATCCAGTTGTTAACAGGACATGGCAGAACATTGTTACCTTAAATGGCCACAATTGACCTAGTGCACTATGCTGCTTGACAGTCCTGTTGACTTAGAAGTATGTGACTTTTTAGGTGTTTAAGAGTACACTGCATGCATGGTGCTACAGCAATTCCACATCGTTCTGAACCCATTGCATAGCTATATGTTTCCTTTTTAGTCTGACCAGTCAGCAAACATAGCATATTGGCAACAAGCACACTTTAAAAGATTACTATTTTTCTCTTATACCTTGAAGTCTTGCTTGTTTTCTTTTTGCTATATTAGATAACTAGCAAAATACCCGTGCTTTGCATAGGCGAAGTACTGCCTTAAAATTTTTATTAAGAAGAAAGTTAAACCTTTTTAAACTGAGGGAAAATATACCAATAATTATTTGTTAAGGATCTCTTTGTATACCATATTGTCAGTTCGGCCCTCCGGTTGCAATATGACCAAGCTGTGCGCTTAGCTTACTCTTGAGCATGCAACGTACAGTTGGCCATGTGAACAGCAATCTTGTTTCAAATCTCACAGCTTGGATTGCTGCTGTCATAATCGGTTTGAGTTTCATGGTTTGTTTCAGTTACGACAGTATTTGCAGGACTTGTGTTGAAGAGACATTCGGCATCTGTCAAGCGTTGTAAGCATACAACTGGTTTCATTGATAACTTCACATCCAGCTTTTGAGAGTTTAAACATTCATAAACATCAAAGTTTCCACTACTGAAATCGTCACCTGTGAATCTAAGATGTTTAAGAGGCATTGGCGGTTGTCGAAAGGTGTAAAATATTTGGCCATTTCGGTACACTTGAAAGCAACAACCAAACAATTCAGCGGCAGCCATCAACTCACATGCAGAAGCATAGGTGAAGGGCTTAAGCATTTCACTCTTCTAGTGCTCCTGTGTAGTATAATTATCTCCTGTACCGTCATCAGTCCACACCTTGAACCTGTCCCAGTCATTCAATACATAAGACACAATTTTCCTCCGGATATCAAGAATGAGCCTGATATGGCCGTGCAATATGTAACAAAGGGAATGGAAAAGGCAGGTGTCATCTCCAGGCATGGAAACCACTCGGTAAGTGACAGTTCTTTGATCGATGGTGATCACCTCAAAAGACATGTTAATGGGGGTACGGTTGGAACGATAAAGGAAATGGGTACCTGAGCAATGTAAAGTAAGTGTAAAATACCTACACAATAACTATATTCGTAATAAACGAACAATAAAACAGCGGAGAAGCTGTGGATTAAACAAAAAGGCTGTAGTTATCAGTAGGGAGACGTGAATCCCGTGGTGAAGCAAGGAAGGGAATGTAGAGACCGGAGCGACGGACGGTCTTATATAGGCAGGCAGCCAACAACGTGGGAGGCGTTGGGATGGGTGACCCAACGCCACCTCACACGGTGACCGAGCTGCAGGCTATGGACATATATATGTACGTAAGTAGGATTCAGTTAGCGTTGGGAACCCGTGTACCAAATTTCTTGAAGATGGGCCCATAAGTAACAAAGACTGTTGAAAACTTCAATATGGCGGCCGACAGTGGCATCATACCACCGAAATAAGTACGTACATTGGCTTCGGTTAGCTCAGGGAAGCCGCCTATCAAATTTCGAGAAGATCGGGCCATAAATAAGAAAGTTCAACATGGCGGACGTTGTTGGCCGTTATGACCATTACGCGTAGAATTTCAAAATGAAACCTGCTTAACTTTTGTAAGTAAGCTGTAAGGAATGAGCCTGCCAAATTTCAGCCTTCTACCTGCACGGGAAGTTTGAGAATTAGTGATGTTGGAAAGTTCAATATGGCGGCCGACAGTGGTGTCATACCAATGAAATAAGTACGTACATGGGTTTCCGTTAAAAGCTTAATATGGCAGCCGACAGTAGCATCATACCACCGAAATAAGTACCAAATTTCAGCCTTCTACCTACACGGGAAGTTGGAGAATTAGTGACGTTGGAAAGTTCAATATGGCGGCTGACAGTGGCGTCATACCACCGAAATAAGTATGTACATTGGTTTCGGTTAGTGCAGGGAAGCCGCCTACCAAATTTCGTGAAGATGGGGCCATGAATAAGAAAGTTCAATATGGCGGACGTTGTTGACCGTTATGACCATTACGCGTAGAATTTCGAAATGAAACCTGCTTAACTTTTGTAAGTAAGCTGTAAGGAATGGGCCTGCCAAATTTCAGCCTTCTACCTACACGGGAAGTTGGAGAATTTGTGACGTTTGGAAAATTCAATATGGCGGCCAACAGTGGTGTCATACCACCGAAATAAGTACGTTCATCGGTTTTGGTTAGTGCAGGGAAGCCACCTACCAAATTTCGTGAAGACGGGGTCAGCCTTCTACCTACATGGGAAGTTGGAAAATTGGTGACGTTGAAAAGTTCAATATGGCGGCCGACAGTGGCGTCATACCATCAAAATAAGTAAGTACATCGGTTTCGGTTAGCGCAGGGAAGCCGCCTACCAAATTTCGTGAAGATGTGGCCATAAATAAGAAAGTTCAACATGGCGGACGTTGTCGACCGTTATGACCGTTACGTGTAGAATTTTGAAATGAAACCTGCTTAACTTTTGTAAGTAAGCTGTAAGGAATAAGCCTGAAAAATTTCAGCCTTCTTATATTCACGAGAAGTTGGAGAATTAGTGATGAGTGAGTGAGTGAGTCAGTCAGTCAGTGAGGGCTTTGCCTTTTATTAGTATAGATAAAGTCACGTAAATGCCTTTTTTTAATAACTCAAACCTTTATCATAGCAAATATCAAAATAACACCTTCAGCCTTTCAGCATAAACTCAGAAAAGTAGGAGATTCAGCACAAATCCAGTAAGTAATGAAGTTGGTTTCCTTTTAACAGAGCACCTACATCACATGCTGGTGCACATCTAACCAGGGTTCAAATTCAACTTCTACAACATACCCTGTGAACGCTAGTCATGTAGTATGACATACTCAAGTGACAAAATCAGCAACTACAGTGATCAAACTTGACATCCCCTCCTAGTAGATGTTGTGTAATATGACACTGGCTTATGACTGAGATTTGAAACAGCCTTCAAGTAGTCAAATTTACACTCTTTTTTCAGAAATGTCTTTTGAATAAATCATAAAGCAAAAACAAACCAATCTTTTTTAAAGTCATTCAGATTTTCTGGCTTACCTGCCCAAAAATCCATCTGAAGAGGGGGACTATGCTGTCTTCTGTATGTGTTTAGGCATACATTTGCTACATATTTAATATCTGTGTTAATTGTATGCCTGTTAGAATATAGTTAAGCTCCATATGACCCTGCTTTGAAACGGATATTACAAATACACTTTTATTCTTTATGGGGTGACAGCATGACATTTGCAAGACATGAAATGATTAATAAGAACAAATAGGCATTCATCAAACTGCTAATGCATGAGCATTATGTTTGGGACGTGAGATGTGCTCTTCAAGTGCCTCCGGAGGGGCCTTTATCTCTTGATTCTGTTCACAAACGGCTTTAGTTTAACCCTTACAGTGTATGGCATGCACACCACACTTATATTTTCCATATCTATGACAATTTTACGAATACTTCACATAAGCTTGATACTTGATGACAGCAATAAATTTAATTCAGCTCGGCATTTCATAGCAACAATGTTTGGTGGACTCCTTCAGTCTGATTCTGGAACATGAATATAAGTATATCGTCTTGGCATTCATTCCTGCAACACAGATGTGTCCTCTCTTTATGTGACCTTGGAAGGGGGGTGCTGGGCGGAGGGTCAAGAGACTTGACTATCTTTGCGCCTCCGCACCAGCCAGCTGTGAAATTGGCAAAAGCAATTGGTATCTCTCAGCAGGACTCTCCTCTGTAAACAACTCCAATGGCAGCCTAGGGAGAGGCCTGACAGCATGAGGCACAGGCTCACGTTGAAGAATGCTGCACAAGACAGAAAGGTGACCAGTAAGTAAGTCATCTGAAGGGTGTGTTACATGCTGACAAACAACAAGGAGTTTTCAGTGAAGCCATAACCATCATCAGCATCAGCAGTTACAGAGAGTCACAGAAACAGATGATTTTTGTTAATTAAATATGGTGGCAGGAAAGGACAACAAAGCTAGTAGGTAGAAAAGCTTCTGATAATATGGAATCAAACGCACTCAAAAGGTATGACATAATCATCTTTGTGCAGCTTCTAGTCAAGAATGGCTGTGCTAACTCAAAGCTCCACTGGACTTGATTTGAATCCTGGCAGGTCACTGTCTGTGTGGCATTTGCACATTCTGCTAGTGTCCACATGGAGTTTTCCTCCTCTATGCCAAAAATGTTTGTGTTTTGTTAATTTGTCCAATACATTATTTTTAATTGGATAGCTGATGACTCTAAAATTTGTCCAGTATGAGTGATTATGCCCTATGAGGACTGGTGACCATCTTAGGTTGAATGAAACTTTCATTTGGATTAAACAGGTTAATTAAATAGATGGACAGAATTAAATTAAAAATAATGAAGCCATCTACTGCACTACATAATAAAACATCAAGGTCTATGTTTCCAGTCCCTCAGAGCAATGTGATTGGCCAGTTTGGGTCTGATGATGCAATCAAAAGAGGAAGTATGATACGCACAAGGAGGAATAGAAATGTACGACACAAACTAATAGAGTCGCCATCAATGACAGTAAGTACAAAAAGCGTAGAGAAGGCAAGAAAGGTGTCTTGAAAGTAATGAGAATCGAAGAATCTGATTTTATGAGAAGGCTTGCAAGAGATTCAGACACACACAGATACCAAGGAGAGGTGCTGAAAGTCCACGTAGGTTAAAAAAGAGCGAATATTTTTAAATTATTCTATTACCTATCTTCAACAGGTGGCATGGTTACTAGTAATATAAGCTTGTTCCTCAAATTGCCATCTCGTACAAACTTCAACATAAGTAACATGATAGTTGTAATTTGATACTAACCCTCACCTATTCTGTTTCTCTTCTCGGTACTCAAATGTGGCACTTGGTGCCACGGCCCACCTGCCAAGTTGTTTTGCCTGCCTAAGGTAAAATCATCCCTGATGGAGGATTGCAGGAGTTTCATCAGATTAGCGCTATTTCAGCTGTGGAATGGTCAAATGGGGGAGACAGCTTGATGAATGAGGTCTCCAGGACTCTAAACAAATCCAAATCATATTATGTGATATCGTCTACTGTTAAATTCTACTCTGTACTTCTGAACTTTTTATTTTTATACTGTATTGAGGATTTGTTCCGTTCTGTGTATTTTACTGTATTGTATTGACCCCCTTCTTTTGACACCTACTGCACGCCCAACCTACCTGGAAAGGGGTCTCTCTTTCAACTGCCTTTCCCAAGGTTTCTTCCATTTTTTTCCCTACAAGGGTTTTTTTTGTCTTCTTAGAGAGTCAAGGCTGGGGGGCTGTCAGGAGGCAGGGCCTGTTAAAGCCCATCGCGGCACTTCTTGTGTGATTTTGGGCTATAGAAAAAATAAATTGTATTGTAACATGGAACATACCTGTTTTGGATTATTTTCTGAAAAAAAAAAAAAGAATTCTCAAACCACTAGCATTAACTCTGGCATGATAAATACAATTTTTTGTGTATTCAGTTTAACCTGTTTAGGGTCACTGTGAGCTGGAGCCAGTCCTAACAGCAGTGGGTAAAAGACAGGGACTAATCTGCAATGAGCCACCGGATTTGTGTTATCTACAGATCCACATATCATGATTTCTATGTTATATTGTACCAGGATGAAGTGGTGTGCATTGCATTAAGTGAGTTCCATCAAAGGTACCTATAAGATAACACGGGTGATATCGTATTGATTTTTTAAATCTGAACTCAACCTTCTGATACATGTGTTTCCTAATGCATACATGGTTGTACTAGGGAATACTCTGCCAATCAATCTACTTTCATAGTGTGGTAGAAATCCATCCATCCATCCATTATCCAACCCGCTATATCCTAATTACAGGGTCACGGGGGTCTGCTGGAACCAATCCCAGCCAACATAGGGCGCAAGGCAGGAAACAAACCCCGGGCAGGGCTCCAGCCCACTGCAGTGGTAGAAATCAAACATTTTAATTAAAGAAAAAAACTTATTATCCAGGACAAGTTGATAAAACCTATTCAAGTCGGAAAGCAGGCCAGAGGAAAATCATTCATTGTGTCCTTTATTCTCTTGTAGCACCATTCTGAAGAGGGAGCATCCTTCACAGCAGTCTTTTACAGAATAAAAGCAGAAGCTCATACTTATTGATAACCGAATTTATATAACAGTGCTGATTTATGCGTACATATCATACTATGATTGGTTAAAAGACATGAGGTATTTGGCATAGAGGCAAATCAGCCTAAATAAAAGTCTTTCTCCTTTATACCCTTGTTCTTCAATGTCTCTTAGTTTAGATAGATAATCTCCATGTATGTCACCACTGTCCAGTGTTATTGTTTACAAGACATCTGCTGATCTCTTAATCATACATTTGGTGTATTACGTCAATGTACGTTTCAGCGAATACCAAGTAGAGGAAAAACATACTATTTGTTGGTTTAAGCAGTGATACTGTATAAACAAAAAAAGGATGCTGATCGAGTGACAGAGTGGTGGAGAAACTCAAAAGTTCAAGTTCAGAAATTCACACAGTGTCCGAAATAAATAAGAAATGGTCAGATATCAAAGTTGCCATGAAAAGGCAAGTCATAGTCTGAGGAAGGAAGCTTATTAGGGTACATAGAAAAGAAAAAAAAACATGGACACAGTGAGGAAAAAAATGTGAAATTTCCACTTTAATCATGTAGTTTATTTTGTTATTAAAGTAGAACATCATAAACTTCATTGTTTAATTCAATACTTTCTCAAATCCCATCATAACTAAAGTAGCACGTTAAATGCTTCATATTCTATGTGTTCTTATAAGTACTCCTATTCTACTGTATGTGTTCTTATATGTAATCACTACGTGCTTCTTAAACGGGTTTTCTCTTACTCCGACAGGACACAGAATACATTACATACAACTCTCTGAACAGTTTAAATACTAAGATGTATGCTTGATATCATTTTCATGATGATAAAAATTAAAGCATGTATACAACATTGAGGCACGTTGACGCAGTGGTAGTGACAAGCTGGCGTCCTGTGTAGAGATTGTTCCTGCCTCCCGCAAGATACTTGCTGTGCCGTGCGTGACCTTCGATTAAATAATTTATTGCAGCAGTACTGTCTCTTTCACACGTACTAACCTCCTATTCCTGTCATTCCTTTTCTTTCTCCAAATAACAAATCGCCACACAATCAGCTCTGTAATAGACGTTAAGCCATCTGTAAGTTTAGAACGCAGATTCTTTAAAACTTTTAAGGAACATTGAAATATCTTCATAATACATGTTTAATTAATCCATCCATCTATCCATCCTGGGTTGCGCCACTCCCAGTAAGCATACAGTGCAAGGCAGGAACAATCCCTGAACGGTGTGCCAGCTCATTGTTACCGCTGCCCACCGAGTCCTCACATATTTAATCATTAACAATATACATTATTTAAATGAAGTTAAAAATGTATCTGTATAATGTAATACATATACTTTACTGCATTCCATCTTAAAAATGATATCAACAGCTCCAAGAAGATAGCACTTGGAAATCTAAATCGACTTTGAAGCCAGTCATCATCATCTGTAAATACGCGCTCTCTTCTGTTGAATTCAATTGAATTCCTTTATTGTTATTGTATGGTACAATGAGATTCAATATGTAAATCCTCCATAAACTTATTTTTCTATAAAATGGTAAAAGAACATCAACAACAATAATAATAATAGGATAAAAAAACTGTGAAAAATATACAATATGAAAGCATAAGTGGCTCAGGTTGGGCAATATTACAACTGTAATGCAAGTTTACAGTGAGGTAATTGTACTTATAAGTACTAACAGTTCTACCAGGAGCACTTAATGGACTGATTGAGTTTGTTTATAGTTCTTGGGATGAAACTGTTTCTGAACCACAAGTTCCATACAGGAAAGGCTCTGAAGTGTTTGGCGTATGGGAGAAGTTCAAATAGACTGTGCGCATGGCTGAGGCAGCATGTGCTAGATGCTGTATCCCGATAACTCTCTTTCCAATCAGCTGCTGTAGAACTGTGATTCCACACTCAGATACAATGGGTTAAAATATTCTGAATAGTGCACCGAGAGTAACAACACTAAAGTGGCTATGGTATTTGGAATAGTTTGGCATTTGGCGTACCAGTATATGATTACAGGTTGATTACAATCAGATGTGGTTAATTTCAGTGTATTTGATAAAGCAGCATCTGAGATATGAATCTAAAAAATAAAGGGAAACCACACAGAAACAGTAGCACTGCTTTGACGCTGGGTGCCGCCAGGTTTGCAAAACCGAACAGAGAACTTGCATACGCAAGGGATTGACCTGGTGTGAAAATGTGCGTGGCTTTACGCCAAGTTTAATAATAATAATAGTAATAATAATTCTTTGCATTTATATAGCGCTTTTCTCACTACTCAAAGCTCTCAGCAATTGCAGGTTAAGGGCCTTGCTCAAGGGCCCAACAGAGCAGAGTCCCTTTTGGCATTCACGGGATTCAAACCAGCAACCTTCTGATTGCCAGTGCAGATCCCTAGCCTCAAAGCCTCAAAGTTTAGTATTTATACATCGCAATGTGAGCGTGGAATTGCATACGCAACATTTTTGTGCATGCACACCATTTATACATGAGGCCCCTGGTCCTTAGAATAAGATTTCTTATATTTAAATTATTACTATTATATGTAAATTATGATAACAGAACAAAATGGAAAATTAAAATGTTATATGATCTCATATTTTCATTGCTGGTGCAATTGAAGTCAGGACCTAGTTTAACAGGCAGACACAGTTCCAAGCACTTCACAAATTCATACAATAAGTTTTTTTTTTCCTTACACTGCCAAAGGTCATAGCAACTTAGTTATTTCAGGACACATACAGTAACAAATTTTATCTCCTTGTATTAACTCCCCATCATGTGACATGTTTTTTCATAACAGAGTCTTCCTTGTTTTGAATGGACCTTTGTATCATTAAAGTCATTTTGTTGACTTCTCACCTTGTGGCTGTTTCAGGAGTGATACTTGGTGCCCATGCAAAGGCTTCACAAGTCCGGCGAGATCAGCCACTATCTTTTTTCCTTTCAGCCATTGTACATAAAACATGCAACATTAGTCGAACCTGTCTCTATTGTGTTTATCAGGTCCAACACGGCCATGTTCCTTATTACTTGTTGCTGCGTTATATGCATTTTATGTCAGAACATTAGAACAATCTAGAGGAGAACAGGCTGTTCAGCCCAACAAAGCTCAACAGTCCCATCTACTTATTTCTTCCAAAAAAACATCGTCAAGTTTTGAAAGTCCCTAACGTCTTACTGTCTACCACACTACTTGGTAGCTTATTCCAAATATCTATTGTTCTTTGTGTAAAGAAAAACTTCCTAATGTTTGTGTGAAATTTACCCTTAACAAGTTTCCAACTGTGTCCCCATGTTTTTTGTTGAACTGATTTTAAAATAACAGTCTCGATCCACTGTACTAATTCCCTTCATAATTTTAAACACTTCCATCATGTCACCTCTTAATCTTCTTTTGCTTAAACTGTATAGGCTCAACGCTTTTAATCTTTCCTCATAATTCAACCCCTGTAGCCCTGGAATCAGCCTAGCTGCTCTTCTCTGGACCTTTTCTAGCACTGCTATGTCCTTTTTGTCAGGGTGACTGCTTATTGGTTGTCAGCTGTTACAGCCACACTAGCCTGAACCTACAACTTAAGACAAAATCTTTGAGTAACTGATTTGTTCACTTCAAAAACAGCAACAAGCTATATTCTAGTTTAAAAACTAGAATAGTATCATAACAGTGAAGCAACTTTAACCACCAAACATTGTAAACAATATAAAAAGCAAGCAGCAAAATAAGTAATTTTCACATAATAATAATAATAATACTCTTGAATTCTGACAATAAATAAAATTTCATCAATAAATAGAAAAAAAACAATCATACAACTAGAACTTTAGAATAGTGCGCACATCAGAATAAAACTTTCTGATGCAGTCTCCCATACATACAGTGAACTGAACTGAGATTCAAAGTACTGCGAGTCTCTTGGCTGCAGTTCGTGAACAAACTTGCAGTGGTTCTCCAGATCAGTAGGTGGCATACTAGTTCATTAAATCTGTCAGTGTGTACGTACTGTGATGGTCATAGTCACTTAGTCGGAGTGAAGCGATAAATAGAAGGTGCCTGGTGTTATTTACCAAGCCAGTCATTGGCTAGCTGGCTGTTCTTGTCATGACCATTTTGCTGAAATAGATAGGCTATTTCCCCAAAGACAGCAACCATTTAAGTAAAGTTATGATGATAGCTCTGGACTGTTGTGGAATGCAATATAAAACGTAGCATGCACAGCGCATGCCTCGGAAATATTTTTGTTCTTTAATGTATTTGTACCAGTATGTTTGTTCAGAGACCATGCCATGAACAAAAGAACGAGTGCGTTCATTCATCTAAATTGTGCTTTGTAAAGTTTAAATGCTGCATACATGCGCAAAGTTAAATCACTTTGCCAGTAGCGATAAATCCCATGGTTGGCAGCATTACTGTTGTAGTGAGAAATTCAGAGCCCCATGAAAATAAGATTGTAAGTAACTCAGTTGACATCCTCTTATCAATCTTTATTACTTAAGCTTAATCTGTTCAGTGAAGAAGAGCACATTCTGTAGCAAAATTAATAAGAAGGCGATCAACTAAGTGGATGGGAGAAGAATGCAGCTGAGTTCACAATATTACAGAACAGAGAAAGACACAAAAAAACAATGCAGCCAAGCAAAAATATACGCACGTAAATGCAGTTATTCATTTCCTTTGTTGACTTAGTTTTACAAATTGGTGTTTGATACAAGATGTGCAGTGTACTGTTTATAATCATAGAACTGATCACATTGTTTCAAGTGTCACGTTAACATTTGTGTGTTTTTATTTAATAACACAAACGTCGCCAGTTCTGAAGACTGCTACTTTCTACTGTAATCAGGGTATTGATATGAGATGAGGGTGATTTGCTGCAGATCGTTGAATATTTTTTTTTCCTATACTGTGAACACACTATCAGAGTCCTGTCTGTGTTGGTAGCCTTAAAAGCACATAAAATATACAGGAATCTGTTTTTCACAGGGCTCTGAATTTCTCACTACACAGTCCCTTCACCCCGTGACCCTGTAGTTAGGATATAGCGGGTTGGATAATGGATGGATGGACAGTCCCTTCAAGGATTTCCCAGCTGATGCGCGCATGCTTATTGTAGGCTAAGGCCTACGGTCACATGTGCTTTCAGGTGTCTCAGTATGGACAAAGATACGTTTGAAAATGATTCGAAAACTCTAGCGTGGACAGAGGCTGTGTTAATTTAAAAACCCTGTTTATAAATAAAAAACGTGGTAGTGTGGAAATAGCCTAAGTAAATAAACTGGTCTGATTAATTGCTGCCTGTTACACCTCTCTTAACATATGGCCACTTTCCATAGGCAGCTCATAAAGGCAGTGTGTTCATACTGTATCTGTTTTGTGCGGGATGAAGGAATGGCATTGGCAAAGATCCATTGTTACCTTTCACTTTAACCGTTATAAGTTCTATTCTAATATCTTCTTTTGGTTTTCTTATGTTCCAAACTTCAAGGAAGCAGAATCTATAATTGTTTTCCAAAACAAAAACTTTGGAATTATTTACTATTATATTTTTGTTATTTTAACGTGACACTATTTTGCTTAATTGTAATTTGAACACCTGTCATTCGATAAAGGTTTTGGATTGCTAGGAGTTGTCCCCATAACTCACAGAGAACACCCTCATTCATGTGGTCATATTTAAACCTTCACACATTTCACATTGTCCGAGTTTGTGGATACTTTGTGAAAGACTTTTGCTGATTCATGTAATCATTACTGGCAAACCAACTGAGGTGTCCTTCTTGACTTTTGATGCTTTGATTCTTCTTTTGTTTTCATGTCAGATAGATTGGATCTCCTGGTTTTGACCCTCACTTGGCTTTAACGGATGTTTCATTTCACTGCCCTGCTCTATTATTCATCAGCACCTTTTGAAATGGTGTCATGACATCAGCACAATACAGAAGAAATGTCTGAAAAAGGTTGAAAAACTCCAGAATGGCCCGAAAAGTGTCACAGACAGAGAACTATTGGTTTGACCGTTCATGTTCTCTATAACCTACAATATGAATATATCTGTGACATGGTTAACAGGTTGATAGGTGCTCTGGGTAAGAGTGGTCTGATCATTAGACTAAGTGTGTTAATAAATGTCAAAAAGCAAAAACGATTTTCAAGTAAACTCTTTATACTTTTTATATTTAATTTATAACTATATCTTAGATACTTATTCTCATAAGTATAATTACAGTATGTATTTGAAATGAAGAATGGGTGGCATACTTTTTGACTCACATTTTGTTAAACTCACTGAGAGACACCCTGGTATTCTGTAGTAGCAGTTGTAGTTGTGATGGTCCTGGCTGGCTCCATGCTGCCTGGCTGCTTGAACCCTGAACTGTCAATATCATGTCTGAGGATGAGCTGGTTAAATGAGGACACACACACACAGTCACCAAGGGGTAGGTGCAAGAGCTTTGTGCTTTTATTAAAACCAACGACACAGTGCAAAATAAATAAATAAGCCATAAAATCAGGTAATATGCAGAGGTTAAAAGCCCAAATGAACAGACCCATTAAAACACGGTTAAAATCCAGGCAGGTCATCTTTTAAAACCCTGAGTCACAGTGCATCATCCATCTTCTTATTCCATAAGCATGAGGAGACACCCGCTGACAAGTTTAGTGAACCATCAAACCTTGGCTTGTGCCCCTTACTTCCATTTCCTGGCAGGGGACTCTGTAAGCCCTGTTGCTTCTCCTGCCACCATTCCCCGATGTTTGTGGTAGCCTGTTCTGAGCATATAGGTTATTCCTGCCAGGTGAGGTGCTCAGTGGGAGCGACCCTCTTCAGTTCTGTCGAGTGTTGACTACACGCTCTGATCAATGGGACTCAACCCTACATTTCCATCAGCACTGGCTCTCCCTATTTATCTATCTTTGCTTATTTTCTTTCTTTCTGTCTGTCTGTCTCTCTCTCTCCATTTTCATTGTGTTTCCTTGAACTTCACTATTGTTCCCCTGATTCCTCCGTGCAGGCTCCCTTTTAAAGTGGGTCCGGGTGCAGATGCTGCAATCACCTGCTCCGAGGTGAGAATGAAGCACTTGACCAATCTGCTCATATTTGCATGTGAATGCACGATCAGCCAGGCACCTCAATCAAGCTCAGAGCAGCGGGTTCACATTCCCATGTGCATCTGCACCCGCCTGGAGCCTGCACGCTCTAAATAATTTATTTAATTAAAACTGTCTAACACCACAGACCTCTGTCATCACAGTAGGTTTCTTAAGTGTACAGAATACATTAAACTTCTTATTTGCACTTCCAACCAGCATGCTAAATGTAGCTGCTTTCCAAAGTCATGATAAACAAGAATGAATTAAAATACTCAGCAGCCTTAACCTACTTTACAACAATCAAACCAAATCAAATGCAAGCTAGACTGTCTTTTAAATACATTGCATGAAAAGTGAAGCACAAAAGCAAATAAACCTTGAAAAACAGCAACTAAAGGCTACTCAACTCACTAAACAACTTTTTGAGTGCCTTTAATACCATTACCTTCTTACAGTAGAATGCGTTTTAAGCCCCTGTGCTATAAAAGGTAAATTTTCCATTTTGTTTTCTGGCACTGTAGTAATAGGTTGGAAGTGTGCCACTGTAATCTGTGAAGTTTATGTCAAAGCCATTAATAAGCTGACAGGGTGAAGCTGATAGAAACATGGACATAAAACAGGTGGAAGACACTCAGGCAGGATAGCTGCCCATAATAGCCAGTACCCCGGGGCCCCTGTCTTCATTCAACGTTCTCTCTCTATGAACAATCCCAGGGATAGTTATTTTCAGGCAGAGGCCATAAGTGATTAAAACAGGTGTAAAAAGGTGCTATATTGGTCTGAGAAGAGCACAGTCCAGATGGCAGTTGCCCATATCTGGCAAGACTCATAAAAACTTGAGGAAATAAAATGAGGAGAGACCACAGAGAAACCAGAACCCTTCTCCATACTGTTGAACACTCGCAGGATCAGGCACATATAGTTGTCAGCATTACCCCATTGAAGAACTGAATGACACTGTACATTCCATTGGCTTCTCTCCCGCCTGGATATGTATGTATAAGTACTATTTTTTGGAAGTGGAAGTTGTCTTTTAAAGAAAGTTGTATACTGTACATATATCTCTTTTTGGACCATATTTCTCTTGTCTGATTATTTCCACCATGGTTACAAAAGAGATGAGTATGGCTCATCAATTCTGCATTAATAAAGAATCCCATCCAAGGGAGCAAGTGCCCCATGCCAAGGCCATCTTAACGCATGGGCACACTGGGCAGTTGCCCAGGGGCCCTACAAGCATAGGGACCCCATGCTAATCTGTTTATTTTGTGACTTGCTGTCAATAAATAAATACTATACTATAAATATGTTATTGTGTTACAAGTGGACATTGGCATTCACCTCTGATTTAGTATCACGGTTACCTCTGTAACCTCACGTGCATGTATGTGTACGGATCTCACGCACTACATAAGGTAAAAGCGTATATGCTAACGTCACTTCAACTCAATTCTCTGCAAAGAAACTTCTCAAATGTTTGTGTTGAACACTTGATTAATAATAAATAATTCATAGTAATTTCATACTGTACCATCTCCGTCCATGTATGGTTTACAAATTCAGTATCATATATGTTGAAATGTTTGTGTTTTTCAAGGCTCATGTTATATTGTTCAAACATATGTGTTTATTAATCTTTGCTGTTTTGTTGTAAGTACCAATACAATAAATATATGTTTAATTTTATCGACCATTTGCATTTTTATTCCTGTGCGTGGTTGTGTAGGTAGGAGCCTATAATGCTGTTAAGACAGCCCTGCCCCTTGCTGGATATAGGCACCTGAGTTAGCACAGCAGTCCAAAGTCATTATGTACTAAAGTAAACTGCCTGCTTCCCCAATAATTTCCTCCTCAGTATTTTGCTGTGAACATCTCTCTTATTTCGTGTTGAGACCAAGAACTCTGACACTAAGAAGTACATAAAACCCTGAAGGATCCCAAGATGTTACCCTGTCCCTTTCTGCAATCTCTTGGAGGACTGAAGGTCTTGTTCTTGGAGTGAATGTTGCTGAATGATCGCTCCTGAAAACAGTGGCTATGGCACTGAATTTGCTCCTTGACCACAGAGTGATCAAGGTCAAAGTCATCATTTTCTAGAAATTATTTTGAAAGACAAAACTACATGATGTACACCAAACTCACTACCCTAAGATCTTTTGTGTTCAATAATTTACAGGGCTTTCAGTTTTCTCCTAAACCCAAAGACAAACCGATTGAATGCTATATGCTAATATGGTGTGTAAGCATGAGCTTGACCTGATATCATGTGGCTTCCCAGAAGGCTCTGCCCTGCATGCAGATGCTAGTCGGATAACCAGAGCAATTAGCATGAGTGTTATTGGTCTCTCTGGCTTATGTGTTCCACAACAATAAATGTAAAATGTCTTAAGTCTTCTTCATGATAAATGTATACCAAAACATATTTTGAGTTGTGGTGACCACAAAAGGTACTTTAAAACTGATTATGTGATTTATTTATCTATCATGTGCCACTTATCTTACTATACGTTTACCTGCTGTTGATCTTCTGACATGGTGGCCTATGATAAAGTAATCTGGTTGTAAGCAGTATGGAGCCACAGTGGATAGAGAGGTCACTTCATCACTTAAATCCTGTCTGTATTAGTGGTGTTTTCTTGTGTTTCCTGCAGTAAAGTGCTTTTAGGATGATTGATGACTAGAAATTGGCCCATTTTGGTGTGAAAGGATGACTCGAAGAGTGTGCAAAGCCCACTAGTAAAATCCCGGCCTTAGCACCGATTTGGATCAGACGTGGACTGGTGACACTCAAACATTAGTAAACCAAAATGAATATATGAACTTCAAACAGTCCATATTAGAAAATTTAGAGATTAAAAAAGAAATGGTGGGCGGACAATTGAGAAGGACCTCTGTTGATGATGTCTGTATAACCACAGAAGTAAGTTCATCATTTGTGAGCTGTAGCTTAACTGAACTTTTGAGTTAAGAAACTGAATTATTGTAAGACCATTCTGCCATAATTTGGACTTTGTTTGTATTTTTAGTTGTATTTTAAGTGCCTTGAGCATGGGAAAGATGCTATATAAACAAAATGTATTATTATTATTATTATTATTATTATTATTAGTAGTAGTAGTAGTAGTAGTAGTAGTAGTAGTAGTAGTAGTTGTTGTTGTTGATTATTTTTACAGCTTTTTTTGTTCTAAAAATAAAGTATTGTTTTGGGGGTTTTACAGGTCAAAAATGTAATGGTCTGGCCTGTTTTTTCATTTAGGATGTTTTTGAAGACATTACTTTTGAAATACGTCTTCCTAAGGTGCCATTTTGTCACAGTGAAATTGCGTGTTTGTAATACAGGGTTGCCAGACTGATGTTAGGCACGAAGTCCAGGAGTGTACGACGTGTGAGGTAATTACTACAGCGGCATGATGGCGAGCGGCATTCACTCTTTTACTGTCTGAGCTTATGATTAATTCAGCACTTGAAACTCTAGCGTCAGTCTTTTAAAGATCTCTCTGCTGCGGCTTGTTTTCTGTTCATCAACTCTGATTTATGTCTTTGTGTTTTGGCTTAGGCTATGTGTAATAGTCTGGTATCTGACTCTCTCGCTATGACTCTCGACTTCTGTGATTTTTGTCTCCCGTCCTGGCCATTGTTTATTTGTACTAAGTCCTCCTGGCTATAACCTTGGCTCACTATTACTATCACGTTATGTCTCCCGATTCCTTCCTACTTAAAATTGCTTGTGCCCTGTGCAGTCACTACATTGTTTTACTTTGTTACTTATAAGTATATTATACCAACTATTCACTAGGTAAGAAATAAACTAGTTTATTATACTTTGTATTATTCTCATTTAATCTTTTGTTATTCATTTTTTCTTTAACCTTTAATAAATACAATCAAAGTTTTTCATATTCATTTTGCCCAGATTCTTTCATTTTCCTGGCCTTAAAGGTTCAAATAAGGTGCTTCTGTGAAGGTTTAAGATGGGATAGGGAAGTGCACAAGGGGGGCTTCAGGCCCACAACTTCACCTGTTAGAGCCCCACCATCAGGTGCTTGGTCCAGAGGTCTGGAACTGTAGGGTGAACCTTAAAGCCCTACAGTCACTATTTACTTCAAATCTCACTGTCTTTAGCCTGGAGAAAAGAAGATAGATAAACTGGGTGTCCCACTAGACCTAGCTGTAGATATTTCTCCAGCCAGAGAAATGAAGGCATAGAAAATATAAAGAAAAGTCAAATTGAGGACAGAGAAGTGTTAGAATACCACTGCCCAGCATTACGCAGAGGACAAAACTATTTCAGGCTTGTGTGTCTTTTTTCTTCATGACATTGACTTATTTGTTTTTGCAAATAAAACAGATTTACATTTACACCTATTCAGGCCCTTCTTTATAGTCTTAAATTGGAGAAGAAATTATCTTTTAGCCACAGGCACACAGAGCTTTTATCTTCATTGTGTTTAATTTAGTGTGACCCACCTTGTGTTGCACACTTACAACTAGGGTGTAGCAGCACTACGGATCAAAAGATTTCATTTCCCAGCTGCCCTGAGGGTACTGCCCTGATCTGCAACAGGTGCAGGGGTTGCTGGGGGACAAGAGGGGCAGGCAGGAACTTTAAAAGAGAGCCCAGTAAACAGAGAAGTAAGTCCCGTTGTTTGGTGTTTGTGTTCACCCATCTGTTTCATCTGCAATACCACTGTTGAATATCGTTTCTATCCTGGATCGATGAACCTGTAAGAATGTATAGACTGTCCCGTGTGAGTAGTGTTGGACTTTGTCGGAGGAGCACTTCCCAAATCTCATCCCCCCTCGCCACATCAGGACTACCAGTAGGATAGGAACACATTACTTACAAAAAGCTGTTCCCTGGATCATCATCTTTTCCTCCATTCCACTTCATCCTATACCTCTGCATTTGGATTGTTTATGGACTTGGTTGTTAGTGTTTATTGTTAGGTGTTTATTATGTTATCGCCTTAGGGGAGTAGGGAGGGTTGTCTCTTTATTTGTTGTTTAAGTTTTTGTTTCATTTAATATATAGCTTTATTAGTTTATATGCTGTTATTTCGTGTCTCGGTATGTGAATGGTTCAAGTTGGGCCAAGGCTGGATGCGGTCATGGGATCCCCACTAAAACAAAATAAACAAATCACCGTCCTTTCCATGGTGTGAATCTGAGAAGCTCCAGGCAGCTACAAGGGGGCTGGGACACAATGCAGATGCCCTTGCCTATTTTTAACATTCTTTTTTAACTACTGTCAGCTTTTATTCTATGCTGCTTCTTCTAAACCACTACTGATTTCATAGTCTAACAGAATGAGAAGAACAGTGGAGGACATCCAAGTCCAAGAAAGTGAGCCAGTGGGAGAAAGTAGTCGAGTGCAAGTAAAGTACACAGTTATTAATGCATATAAGTACTTGAAGTGACAGCTGACATTTTACTGGCATGTTTACTATACATCTATAAACAATCTTAATCAGTTTAGTGTACCTTGTCTCCTGGTTTGTTAAGCAGATTCTTCATGTTAAAAGCTTCTCTAGACTTCAGAGCTCAAGTTACGGCTCAGGCAGACTGAAATCCTAATCTAATTTCCAATATGAGGATAATTGATGAAAACTGAAGAAGTCCATCAAGTCTCTGATATGGCATTTCTTTAGAGTTAATAAGTTTAGGAAGTAAGGTCTAAATTTTCAAGTAGAAGATTAGAGGTACTAAGGCAAAAAACAGAACTATAGTTCTAAAGGGTAAGTTCAAAAGCATGAGGATAAATGGTAACACTTTAGTTTAGGTACTGCAACAAAGCATCTATTGTTCATTTACTCTTATCTAACAAGACTTTAACAAAGGCTTCTTTTGGTCTTCATAGCACTTATAAAACATCAGTAGAGAAGTTATTCATCTCCGTGCACTGTGGCGTATTGACACGATGGTAAAATGACTTGTTAATATGAAGGATTCATGAGTCTTATACTAAATATGTAATATCAAGAGTAATGTGTCTCAGTTAAGCCACCTCAGACAACTCCAAAATGACATTTTGCTAGTAGGTAACATTGCAAAAAAGAATAAATACTTTACTGTTGCTTTGTAAGTGGTATGAAGACCAAGAGAAGCCTTTGTTAAGGTCTTGTTGCATAAGAGTAAAGGAGTAATAGAAGCACTTTTGCAGTACCAAAACTGAAGTGTTACCCAATTAACAATGTAAGTCAAAAAGGGCAAAACATCATGTGTGGTCAGTAATATTTGAAAATCAATTTTATTAGCAGAATCATTTGTTTTATATATTGTGCTACCTACTGTATGTATTGTAGATAACTCTTAAAATTAGTGTTTCACTAATTCACAAGTTCTCAAAGGCTGCTTTGGAGTTATACGCTGGCATGTATGCACACGTGTCCAGATTCAGCACTCACTTGCATACAAACTACTGTGACTACCAAAAGTCAAAATAGTATCAATGGAAAAGGAGAGGGGAAATATGAAGTATAAGCAAACTCATTCATTCATTCATTTTCCAATGCTTATCCAAGGGGCAACAGTCTTAGCATTGGGGTCCACATGTCCCTTTCTCAAGCCACACTTGCATACTCATACTGTGGGATCCCAAGCATTCCTCCCAGTGATCCTGTGGTCTTCTTCATGTTGACATTTTGGTATTTACATGTTTCTGTTTATGTTGAAAAAAAAATCAATGTTTTTGGATCGTTTTTCCAGGGGTAAATACAATGGTAAGGACACTACCCTACAAGGAATTAAATATACTTCTGCTACACCCAAATCAAGTTAAATAAAGCTACTACAAGAGAGACATGACTCGTTCCAGAATCACTTTCAAAATTGTAAAATGTACAAAACTGAATATCCCTGCCTGTCTGTCGATACTGCTTATATATTCCAGATCTCCTGACATTATCTCGATTTGTGAATCCTCATTTACCATTATGATTCCTATTGGCTGAAACTGCGACTCACGGACTACAAATCTCTGGAAGGCCTCATTAGTCACACCTCTGGGCCACTTATGCCTGAAATCTCCTCTTTCTTTAGATCATCATTTCTAGCTGAGCTCTGTCTGCTGTGTATGAGCTTTTAACATTATGTTTTATGGTCTTTCATTCTGTTGTCAGTACACTTGCAAGTTCTGATTTTTATTGATTTATTTCGTAATACAATTCTTTATAAACACAACTTATATTTTCACTCTCATTACTACCTGCACAATAATTTATCTTGTAACCTTACTTTTTTTAACACCCTGTCGTGAAAGGCACTACTTGAAATAAAAACTGACTGAGATTGATTATTTTTATTTCATTACATCTCTGAAATTGCTCAGTATCACCCAAAATAACATTATAGATCAAAATAAGATATACAATGCAATTGGAACTTATTTTTTTATAGTGCCCTTCACCGAGTGCAGGTGCGAGAGTGATGTGAACAATTCTCAGTCAAAATATAAGTACCAATTATACTAATTACTAAAAACAGACCTGGTCCACATATAAATGCAGATTTGTTAAAATACACAAAGAACAAGATAGAACCTCATCAAACATAAATGGAAACAAACCATATCCGTCCATTAATTAATTGATGAACTACAGCCAGTTGACAATGACCATATTGTAAAAGAGAAAGTCAAAACCAAAGTCACAGACCTGGAGACTTTGGCCCCCTACCCTCTCTTGGGATTTCTATAGTGGAGTCTGTGCTGGCTGTCAACTCTGTTGAGAGAATCTCTCCATCTGATAATTCCAATGCTCCTTTATCCAAGATGACTTTTCCATATGCAGGAGAGCAGCCTGACAGAAGAGCAGAGGCTCCAAGTGCCACATCCCGATAGTGAGAACAGCAACAGAATAGAGGAGCATTTAAAAATATTGTGATGCTTATGTTTCTATACAAATGACTAACAAACAGAAATGCAGTATGCACAAATGTGAAATGCAAGAAGTTTGGAAGCAATAGAACTCTTCCTAGAGTTGGCCATTTGGCCTAACTGAGTAACTAGGCAAGAAGGGCCTTGGTTAGGGAGGTGACCAAGTACAGAATGGTCACTCCAACAAAGCTTCCCACTCTCCACTGAGAGAGAACCTGTCCTGAAGGATGACCACCTCAGCAGCACTCCATCAATCGAGTATGTATGGTAGAATGGCTAGATGGAGCCCACTCTTGAGGTAACGGCTAATGACAGTTTAATAGACTCTAAGAACATGAGGAAAAAAATGTATATAGTGAGGGACAGCCCGTGTTCTTACCTAGCCGGGATGCCACTGAGGTGGAAGGACAGAGGAAGACAGCTTACAAAGGGCTGCGAGCGCAGGCTTGTATCCCCACATGGGTGCCGACAAGGCATGCTGGGTATTGTAGTCACAAGGGGCAGCCTTGTAGGGGCCCGTGGGGGTTGCCAGGGTGAGCTGTGGGATTTGGGAGTCTCTATTTCATAGGACTCCAACCTCGCCCGGAATTGCTACAGACTTGCTGCAGCATCATGTCACTGGAAGTACTCCTGGCGAATTGATAAAACTAGCTGCCTGCCTCGCATGGACAAGTCAGAGTTGGAGGAAGGTGGACAACACAGGTGAGGAGGAGTGGAGGAGTCAGTGATTTGTGAGAGAGAAAGAAGGCAAGAGTGTGCTATCTTCTGCTTTATTGCATTTGTGGCAAGAAATGTATATTGTGTAATGGTACACAGTCATGACCGAAATTATCGGCACCCCTGGAATTTTCCCAGAAAATTGTTGCAATTACAAATGTTTTGGTATACATACAGTAAGTATGTTTATTTCCTTTATGTGCATTGGAACAACACAAAAAAACAGAGAAAAAAGCCAAATCTGTCATGATTTCACACAAAACTCAAAAACCGGGCTGGACAAAATTATTGGCACCTCAACTTAATATTTGGTTGAACGCCCTTTGGAAAAAATAACTGAAATCAAGCGCTTCCTATAACCATCAACAAGCTTGTTACACCTCTCAACTGGAATGTCCGACCACTCTTCTTTTGCAAACTGCTCAAGGTCTCTCAGATTTGAAGGGCGCCTTCTCCCAACAGCAATTTTGACATCTCTCCATAAGTGTTCAATCGGATTTAGATCCGGACTCATTGCTGGCCACTTCAGAACTCTCCAGCGCTTTGTCTTCAACCATTTCTGGGTGCTTTTAGAGGTATGTTTAGGGTCATCGTCCTGCTGGAACACCCATGACCTCTGACGCAGACCCAGCTTTCTGATATTGAGCCCTACATTGCGCCCCAATATCTTTTGGTAGTCTTCAGATTTCATGATGCCTTGCACACAGTCAAGGTATCCAGTGCCAGAGGCAGCAAAACATCCCCAAAACATCTTAGAACCTCAACCATGTTTTATGTTTCTGTGTCAGCAGTGGGGTCCTCCTGGCTCTCCTGCCATAGCGTTTCATTTCGTTCAGATGTCGACGGATAGTTCGAGCTGACACTGTTGCACCCTGAGTCTGCAGAACAGCTTGAATATGTTTTGAAGTTGATTGGGGCTGTTTATCCACCATTTGGACTATCCTTCGTTGCAGTCTTTTATCAATTTTTCTCTTACGTCCAGGGAGATTAGCTACAGTGCCATGTGTTCTGAACTTCTTGATTATGTTGCGCACAGTGGACAAAAGAACATGAAGATCTCTGGAGATGGACTTGTAGCCTTGAGATTGATATTTTTCCAGAATTTTTGTTCTCAAGTCCTCAGACAATTCTCTGCTCTTCTTTCTGTTCTCCATGCTTAGCGTGGCACACTCAGACACACAACTGAAAGGTTGAGTCAACTTTTCTTCATTTTAACTGGCTTCAGGTGTGATTGCTATATTGCCAGCACCTGTTTCTTGCCACAGGTGAGTTCACACGAACATCATATGCTTGAAATAAAATGATTTACCCACAATTTTGAAAAGGTGCCAATAATTTTGTCTGGCCCATTTTTGGAGTTCTGCGTGACATGATGTCAGATTTGGCTTTTTTTCTCTGTTTTTTTTGTGTTGTTCCAATGCACATAAAGAAAATAAACGTGTATACCAAAACATTTGTAATGGCAATAATTTTCTGGGAGAAATGGTGCATTTTCTGGGAAAATTCCAGGGATGCCGATAATTTCGGCCATGA
>JANRMT010062832.1:6715956-6749278 GCA_026402145.1 Polypterus bichir lapradei | reverse complement strand
TATATATATATATATATATATATATATATATACACTATATCTATATATATATATATATATATGTAGGCTGAAGTTCTTTGCTCTGACTATAAGATGTATAGTCCAATGAATGAGACTGTCCACACATTCATGTGAATGGCTAGCAATGGACAATCCCAAGTCACACTTGTCTATCAAGACTTCAATGTGGTCTTCATGTTGACATCAGCCTCTTTAGACATTACGGTTTGAGCCAACCTGCATCAATCACGAGCCACATTACTGCATTAGAGTTACAAACAGTAAACAGCAACAGTGAGAAGGTCTTTACAGTTTACATTCTTTACATTATTCTCTTGAAGACACCACTAAGCATATAGAAGCAGCCCATAAAGCTCAGTAAAGGAATACCAACCCGTCTAACATACTGCTCGCCATCTGGAGTGTAACAGCTCAGCAATGCTTTCTTATGAAGGGAGTAGCCTGGGGGTCTGTAAAACGAACACAAAGTGACAGATGCCAACTTCTTTATTGTTTCATATACTAGCAGGATTAATATCTTCTGATTTGAAAATCCTTTTATATTCAGCAAGTCTAGAATGTTTCTGAATTCAGAGGAAATTACAGAAAATGTGTGTCTTTAAGCCACTGTGTGTTCATTTTCTAAAAATTAGCTAATAAATAAAGTGACACATTACACCCTAACAAAAATATTACCACAGTGGGTTTCCAACTGGCCATATTGTGCTGGCAAAAAAGAATATAATCAGGACAGAGCTTACATTAAAATTCTAATTGTTTTTATCTGATAATGCTCTCCTCAGTCCTCATCAATTTTTTTTTTTTTTTTTTAATGTGCCCAAATGGTTCTGCTGGTACTGAACTCTCCATAAAGCAGAATCATAGTACATTTAGTCCTGTCCAAACCCATTATTAGCTCTGGGGTGACATACATTTCAAATGCACTACATAGCAAATGGAAGAAATAAAATCAATAAGAAACATAATTAAGCTTTTGCATTAAGTCTGAACATCCTTACATGGGCAGAATTAAGTTAATTATAGATTACCATACAAACTGAAGTTTTCATGTTTAGAAATTGTGGTATAGCAAGAAATGTTTCACTAAGAACAATTTCTGTGCTTTTGAAGAAGCAGCAAAAGGACATTTCAGGCTCCAAACTACCTCAATAATAAGCCAAGGATGAGGACTCACCATGCATTATTCCACTGAAGACCTCCAGACCAGTAGGAAGTTGGATAAAGAAATTGACAAGATCTACAGATTCAAAGAAACAGAGTTTGAGTAATCAAGAACATTGATTGATGCAGCGCCTCTCTGTCCAAAATGGGGAAATCAATGGCCTGAGACTTCAAGAATCAGCATCTCTTTCTGATTTGTCTAATTTGATCTTGATAAAGCTAATCAGTTTATTCATAAGAGACAAGCACTTTGTGTAACTTCATGCTAACCTTATTACGTTCTTATATTAAAGTGTACTGCTGCAAGCTGGCACACCCAACGTATCAGTGCTTCCCTAATAAACAGAATTGTGTCTTCAGAAAATAAAGAAATTGTTCTCTAACAGGCAGTGATGATCATCTCATAAATTAAAAAAATGCTGTAAATCACCATAAAATGGTGCTTACAGAATGGCAGAGGACAATGGAATTAGGAGTCATCCCAGAGCATGAGTGGATACTTTGATCAAACTGGTATAGAAAAGACAAATGTGTATTTGCATAATTCCAGAACAAGGTGGTACGATCATGCAGTGCTAGTGCTGCTGCTTCATTGATCACAAAATTCAGGATTCAGATCTCATGCCTGGATGTTGTCAGTGTGGAGTTTGCACAGTCTCTCCATGGCTGTGCTTTTACAGTGTCACAATGAACCAAGAATGTATGAGACAGCAGCTCCACCAGCTGTGCCAGCAGACACACCGTCACTGTGCTCCCTCTGGCTTAGTAATAAAACTGAGAGCACCCGCTAGCCACAGTAGTAGGAGTTCTCATTTCTCCTACGTTTCCACACATCATCTAGCTGTTTGTTAAAGTGTGTCGAAAAAAATGGATACCCATGTTTTATTTTCACTGGCTCTCATACTTTCTTGTAACGCTTTCTCCTTAAACTTCAACCACTCCTAATTTATAATTACCAGATGTGAAAGCAGACAGACAGACAGTCACTACTGATTTGGCTGTCACAGTGAGACATTATATAGACATATTGCTGGTATATAGGACCCCTTCTGGAGTTTCTTGACACATTTCAGCTGAATAATTAGTTGGCTTAAAGTACTCAGTGCGTCAGAGAGAGTGGATGTGCAGCATTGTTCATAATGGCAATCAGTTTTGGTTTAATTCTTTCCTTTGCTGCTACCTCCAGGGGGTCCAGATTACGTCTCCTAACTGAGCCTGTCCTTTTAATTAGCTTGTTGAATTGGTGGGCCTATCCTGAAGTGATGTTAGAAAACTGCAGCGGCCATCACAGAGTTATAACAGATGTGAAGGATGTCACTACCCACATTAAAGGAATACAATCTTCTAAGGAAAAAGAGCATATTCTGCCCTTTCTTATATAGTTCCTCTGTTTTCCAAGACCAGTCCAACCTGTCATTAATGATGGACCCCCAAGTACATGTAGGAATGGACCAGCTCTACATATAGTGACCAGACAACAATTCTCTTTGCACCAAGAAACAAAGTTCTCCACCTGACACCTCTCTACTGTCTCATCCCCTTTGTCAATACACCCCATAAGTACAGAATCATCTGAGAATTTCTGCAACTGATGTGACCGGGGCCTCATGTATAAACAGTACGTACATGCAAAAATTGTGCGTACTCCTGTTTCCACGCTCAAATCGCGATGTAGAAAACCTAAACTTGGTATAAAACCATGCACATTTTCACACCAGCTAAAATGCTTGCCATACACAACTTCTCCATTCGGTTTTGCAAACTGGCGGCACCCAGTGTCAAAGCAGTGCTTTTGTTCAAGTGTGCTTTCCCTTTCTTTTTTAGATGCACATCCCTGACGCGGCTTTATAAATACACTGAAATTAACCGCATATTGTTTATTAGTTTAAGGCATCTGATTGTAATTAACCTGTAACGATATAATCGTTATATTGTTACATGGAATGGCCCAACTATTCCAAATAACATAGCTGCTTTAGTTTTGTTCCTCTCAATGCAACACTCAGACTATTTATCCCACTGTATCTGAGTGTGGAATCACAGCTGTACAGCAGCTGATTGGAAAGAGAATTATCGATATGCAGCGTCAAGCACATGCTGCCCCAGCTATGTGCACTGTCTATTGAACTGCTCTCAAATGACAAATGCTTCATTGCCTTTCCTGTAGGGACATCGCAGTTCAGAAAAGTTTTATCCCAAGAACTATAAACACAATCAACCAGACAATCAAGTGCTCCTTGTAGAACTGTTTGGACTTATTAGTACAATCACCTCACTGTAAACTTGCAATACAGTTATAATATTGCACAACCTGAGCCACTTTAAACAACGCGTATTTGCATATGATGACAATATCATGTTTAAGATGAAATGCAGCAAAATGCGTCTCTCTTTTATAAAAAAAAAAAAAAATCCTGAAGAGAAACACTAGGGAGACAAGACGTGATCTTCATGTGAAGATCACGGAAGACACTTAAAAGACCCATGAGACTGGCCACAGAGTATCTTGCGGAGACCTTAAACATGAGACTTTGTACCAAGAAATTGAGCCAGGATCATCTCGCGATGACGTAGAACATTAGATTCTTGCAAGACATGCCCTACTTACAACCAATATCGAATAAGAGCATGGGCAGCAACATACTCAGTCGTGTTTTGGCTTTGAGCACACACAGATCCAGGGCTCTCAGCGCATATAAAGCGTATAATGACAAAACATTATAAATGAAATGTAGACAACTAAGCAAAGAACAAAGCAGCATGGAGGAAAGGGACTCAAAAGTATTGGAGGAACAAAAAAGAAAAAGAATAATCTAGGTGCAAATTCAGAAAATAAGGAAAGTAATATCAGCCGGAACAAGTGGAATTGGGAAAAAAAAGCACGTCCAATCCGGATGTTGGCACTATACACATGCAGAGCATGTTAGAGATTATGAAAGTAATGATAAGTAATTATCAGCCTGGAACAAGTGGAAATGGAAAAAAAAGCACGTCCAATTCCAGACATTGGCACTATACACATGTGGAGAAAGTTAAAGAATATGAAAGTAGGAAAATTAGAAAGTATAAAAAAAAAAAAAAAAAAAAAAAAAAGAAAGTAAAGACAGCTGAAGTATAAAAAAAAGGAAATTATTACTCGAAAAAGGTGTCCTTGAAAAAAAAAAAAAAGCACGATAAAGCGAGGTCAGAAATAAAAGACAGAATAGAAAACAAAGTAAAACATCATAAAGAGGTTAAAAAACATGGGGGCCAAACACATGCAGAGCAGATTAGAGATAATGAAAACTGGAATTCAAAAGACTCAAAAAATACGTAGCTGCAAAACACATGCAGAGCAAGATACAGAATATGAAAGCAGAAAAAAAACGACAGTGTCAAAACAAAGAAAGTAAACATCGCATTAGCACAAAGAAAGAGAAATTAATACTCGGAGAAATAGCGAAAAGGCAAATAGAGATCGAATATATGGACATTGGTGATATGTCAGAAGTATGTAAATATTGTAAGGCTTTGAAGTTTAAGTCAGAGAATTTCAAAAACGGAGTTTACCTCACATGCATTTATTGGTTACTTTGCAAAAAAAATTATTAACTGCTGATGATGTTGATCGTTTTGTCTGTGCTGAAATTCCAAACTAAGCAACCTATCCTGAATTATGGTACAAAGTCATTAAACATTTGTGTCATTGACCTCATTAAAAAGATTCAGCACATTGGGACTTGAAAGATTCCAAATACAGTATTGTTTTTACAGTTCTGAAATAAAAGTGAAACTAATGAAACAGCAACAATGCAAAGAAAAAAAAAATCTTAAAAAGTGTGTGACTGGAAAAACAAAAAAGGAGGGTTGGCGAACGAAGCGAGCAGGGGGCGAAGCCCCCTAGTTTATTACATTATTTAAATTATACAAATATTTTATCTGTATAATCTATATTGTTAATAATTAAACATGTGAGGACACGGTGTCGTAGCACTAGCTAGTTCAGGGATTGCTCCTGCCTCGTGCTGTATTTTGCTGGGGCTGGCGCGACACTGGAAGGATAGATGGATAGAATTAAACATGTATTATTAAGATATTTTAATGTTCCTTAAAGTTTTAAAGAATCGGCGTTCTAAGCTTACAGATGGCTTAACATCTATTACACAGCTGATTGTGTGGCAATTGGCTACTTGGAGAAAGAAAAGGAATGGCAGGAATAGGAGGTTAGTACGTGTGAAAGAGACAGTACTGCTGCAATAAATTATTTCATTGAAGGTCGCGCACGGCGCAGCAAGCATCTTGCGGGAGGCAAGAACAATATCTGGACAGGGCACCAGCTCATCACTATCACTGCGCCACCATGTTCTTAAGTTTAATAACATGCTTTAACTCCTATCATCATAAAAATGATATCAAGTATACATCTCAATATTTTAATTATTTAGAGAACTGTAATATCACGAATGTAATGGATTCTGTATCCAGTAGGAGGAAGAGAAAGCCCATTTAAGAAGCACGTAGTGATTCACACACATAGAGCATATAGAAGAACACATACAAAACAAAGCATTTAACATGCTACTTTAGGTACGATGGGATTTGAGAAACTAGTAAATTAAATGATTTTAAGATGAAGTTTATGATGTTCTGCTTTAATGACAAAATAAACTACGTGATTAAAGTGGAAATTTCGAGATTAAAGTTGACATTTCAAGCTTTTTTCTCATTGTGTCCCTCTTTTTTTCTTTTCTCTGTACTCTAATAAGCTTTCATATGACACTCAGACGGTGGGCCATGACTCTACACACGTGGACAAAATTGTTGGTACCCATCAGTCAATGAAAGAAAAACTCAAAATGGTCACAGAAATAATTTTAATCTGACAAAAGTAATAATAAATAAAAATTCTATGAAATTTAACTAATAAAAGTCAGACATTGCTTTTCAACCATGCTTCAACAGAATTAATAAAAAAAAAAAAAAAAAACTCATGAAACAGGCCTGGACAAAAATGATGGTACCCCTAGAAAAGACTGAAAATAATGTGACCAAAGGGACATGTTAATCCAAGGTGTGTCCACTAATTAGCATCACAGGTGTCTACAATCTTGTAATCAGTCAGTGGACCTATATATAGGGCTCCAGGTAGTCACTGTGTTGTTTGGTGACATGGTGTGTACCACACTCAACATGGACCAGAGGAAGCGAAGGAAAGAGTTGTCTCAGGAGATTAGAAAGAAAATTATAGACAAGCATGTCAAAGGTAAAGGCTATAAGACCATCTCGAAGCAGCTTGATGTTCCTGTGACTACAGTTGCACATATTATTCAGAAATTTAAGATCCATGGGACTGTAGCCAACCTCCCTGGACGTGGCCGCAGGAGGAAAATTGATGACAAATCAAAGAGACGGATAATACGAATGGTAACAAAAGAGCCCAGAAAAACTTCTAAAGAGATCCAAGGTGAACTTCAAGCTCAAGGAACATCAGTGTCAGTTCGCACCATCCGTCGTTGTTTGAGCCAAAGTGGACTTCATGGGAGACGACCAAGGAGGACACCATTGTTGAAAACAAATCAAAAAAGCCAGACTGGAATTTGCCAAACTACATGTGGACAAGCCACAAAGATTCTGGGAGAATGTCCTATGGACAGATGAGACAAAAATTGAACTTTTTGCCAAGGCACATCAGCTCTATGTTCACAGACGGAAAAATGAAGCATATCAAGAAAAGAACACTGTCCCTTCTGTGAAACATAGAGGAGGCTCTGTTATGTTCTGGGGCTGCTTTGCTGCATCTGGCACAGGGTGTCTTGAATCTGTGCAGGGTACAATGAAATCTCAAGACTATCAAGGGATTCTAGAGAGAAATGTGCTGGCCAGTGTCAGAAAGCTTGGTCTCAGTCGCAGGTCATGGGTCTTGCAACAGGACAATGACCCAAAACACACAGCTAAAAACACCCAAGAATGGCTAAGAGGAAAACATTGGACTATTCTAAAGTGGCCTTCTATGAGCCCTGACCTCAATCCTATTGAGCATCTTTGGAAAGAGCTGAAACATGCCATCTGGAAAAGGCACCCTTCAAACCTGAGACAACTGGAGCAGTTTGCTCATGAGGAGTGGGCCAAAATACCTGCTGAGAAGTGCAGAAGTCTCATTGACAGTTACAGGAATCGTTTGATTGCAGTGATTGCCTCAAAAGGTTGTGCAACAAAATATTAAGTTAGGGGTACCATCATTTTTGTCCAGGCCTGTTTCATGAGTTTATTTTTTTAAATAATTCTGTTGAAGCATGGTTGAAAATCAATGTCTGACTTTCATTGGTTAAATTTCATAGATTTTTTATTTATTATTACTTTTGTCAGATTAAAGTTATTTCTGTGACCATTGTGAGTTTTTCTTTCATTGACTGAAGGGTACCAACAATTTTGTCCACGTGTGTACTTCTCACAGGGACATTGATATCAGACAACTTCTTTTTTTAATTCGGGCACTGTGCAACTTTGTGAACTAATTTTTTGAGTTTCTTCGACACTCTATGTCACTCGATCAACTTCCTTTTGCTGTTTATAATACTGTTTAAATCAGGGGTGCCCAATACGTGATCGACCGGTAGATCGGAAAGGTAGTGCAGGTGGATCGCGTTGCATTCAAAATTATTTTTTTTTAAATGTTAGTCTATCGTATATCCTCCTTATGGCATTTGCCACTTGATTGACATACAGTGCTGCCAGTCTGAGATCTCCTTTCTTCTAACACACTGGTCATCCCACTCACATGATCAAACGCGCAAGCTACTCCAAAACTCCACCTACTGTAAGTGATCTAGTTAGCATTCCAATTTAAATCGACTAAAGAAGGGATTAAAAAAAAAATTGTTGGGAGGCGGAGGGTGGGAGAGTATGGGCTGGATGTGGAATTGGAAGAGAATTTTTTTTTTTTCTCACAATGTCACAATCAAAGTGCGTTTGTCTGATCTGTCAATCTATCATTGCTATTCCAAAAAAGGAAAATGTGGAAAGGCACTTTCGAACGGTTCATAAAAACGATCTGAGAAAGAGAAAGGAGAGGGAATAAAAATCACAGTTAATCGGACAGCCGTCATTTTTCACTCAGCTGAATTCAAAAGCAAAGACAGACACACCGAAGCATCATTCCGGGTGAGCCACTCGATCATTAAGCATAAGAAGTCCTTCCAAGAAGAGAAATTCCTCCTGAGATTTCGAGATCCCTGGCCGGAGAAAAAGGAGTTTCTCCTTGTCATTAAACATGCAGAATACAAGCAACTTATAAACGATCTGACCAACAAGTTGAATGAGCTTAATTTACAGCTGCAAGGAAAAGACAAAACCATGGTCAATATGATTAGCACAGTTAATGCTTTCAAATGAAAAATGCAACATCTGTCCTCAAAGCTGCAGCGCCTTGATTTGGGGAACATCCAAAACCTCGCGTCAGAGCTGGAGACGCAATGGAAGGCGTGTGCACAACTTGACAACATACGCTACACAGAGCAGATTGAAAATTGTCTGTCAGACTTTGACAGACGGTTTCAAGACTCAGCTTTACTTGAGCCAATCGCTACACTTAAGTGCTATCCATTAAGGGAAGATGTTGAGGTTGATTCACCCACATCAAAAATTGCAACACTGTTTCACCTAAAGCTCCTCTACAGTGGAGGATGAGATTTTGACACTACAGGATGACATTCAGCTGGAGTATGGGGTTTATGGACAGTTTTGGAACTTACTCACAGAGGAAAAGTACCCAAACATGAGGAAATGTGCAACCTCCTTGACTGCATTATTCGGCTCTAATTATTTATGCGAGTCAGCCTTTCCCCACATGAAGATTATTAAATCCAAATACTGTAGTGACCATAAATGTATTGAATTGTTATTGGGCCATAAAGCTTATTCAGTTATGCAAAGTATGACAACATATATTTTATGTATAAAGTATACTCATTGTGTATATGTATATAATTTTTAATGTAGGTAGATCATTTCGACCTGGTCATTTTAAAAGTAGCTCGCAAGCTGAAAAAGTGTGGGCACCCCTGGTTTAAACCAACAAATAGTGAGTTTTCCTTGCCTCCACTTGGTATTCGCTGAAATTCTTCTATTTTCCCCTGTGGTTTTGCCATTGTCTTTTCACAGAACACTGAACTTAAGGGCTATTTATATTGATTTGCATATTCAAAGAGGTGTAATTCTGGGAGGAGACAGGGCGGGACTGAAGGCGCGTGCATGTGCGTTACTTTTCATGCTGACCGGGATTTATGGAGCGGAAGAACGTGGAAATTGGCGAATGCACAGCTTTATGCATCTTTTTGTGCATACACACATTTCCACTTTTGTCCTTATGCCATGTTTTAGTGTGAATTCTACGCATGGCGTTATGCATGAGGCCCCTGGTGTTATAATTATAGTTGGAGGTGTACAGAGTGAAGAGAACAGGAGACAGGACTGTTCCTTGTGGTTCTCCAGTGTTGATCACATCTGTATCAGAAACACAGTCATGGGACTCTCAAACTGCAGCCTGTCTGTCAGATAACCCATTATCCAGGACACCATAGGTTCATCCACCTGCAACTCTCTGTGGTTACCCCTTAATATGGATGGCTGGATGGTATTGAAGGCACTGGAGTAAGTGCTGCCAGCTTCGTCCATGTGAGAATAAGCCTTGTGGAGCAGATAGATAATGCAACTCCTACTCTTATCTTTGTCCGATAGGCAAACTGCAGTGGGTCCAGGTGGTCTACCACAAGAGGACTCATATAGTCCTGGTCTAGTCTCTCAAGGGTCTTCATGATGTGAGATGCAAGTGTCACTGGTCTGTAGTCATTAGGCAAAGGGGCACCTTCCTTCTTTGGAACAGGGACAGTGCAGGATGATTTTCACAGTAGTGGCACTTTCTAAAGCCTTAGGTACAGGCTGAAAAGGTGACAGAGGACAGTGAAAAAGTTGGTCAGCACAGGCCTTAAGAACATGAGGACTGACTCCATCTGGTCCCGCAGCTTTTCCTGCATGTACATTCCTCAGTTGTCTCCTACTTGGTCTTCAGTTATGGACAGTCCAAACTGATGGCCAGAGGTGGACTTGTCACTGGCCATTCCACCTGACATGATGGGAGTTGTTGATGTAGTAGGGATGATGTGAGGAGACTGGTCATTGGAAGAAGGTGGCAGTGGAAGTGAAAATCTATTAAAAATGATTCAGGGTGTTAGCTTTGTTTATATCCCCTTCTAGCACCTGAGCCCCTGATTGCTTGAGTCCAGTAATTATACCCAATCCATTCCAGACATCCTTCATGTTATTCCAAAAGAGTTTGTTTCTGTTTTAGCTTTGTAAGCTTCCTTACCTTCACTCAGCTTTATCTTTAGTGCATGCTGTACATCTTTCAGAGCCTCTTTGTCACTGTAGTTAAATGCTCTCATTTTCTCATTCAGGAGACCTTTTAGCTCCTTAGTAATCCAGGGTTTGTTGTTTGGGAAGCAACACACTGCCTTTGTAAATACCACTGTGCCGACACAAAAGTTAATGTAGTCTGTGATGCAGTGACAGAGTTCCTCAATATTGTCCTCATTTGACTCCCACATCATTTCCCAGTCAATCATTTGGAAGCATTCGTTCAGCGTCCTATCAGCCTCCAAGCTCCACTTCCTCACTTTTCTGGTGGTAACAGGTTGCCATCTAATAACAGGCTTGTTTGCTGGGAATAAGACAAATCAGGTTGTGGTCAGTAGATTACATTTAAAGGCATCTTTAACATTTCAATACAGCAGATCCAGTTTGTTATATCCTTGAGTGGAACTGCTCATAGACTCATAGAAATTTGTTACAATTTCTTCAAAAGTTACGTGGTTGACATTGTTATAACTGCAGGGTTGGAATGAGTCAGAATTTTTTTTTTTTCCAACGTGAATATGCCATTACTATTGAAGTGGCAGAAACTTTCCGTTTTTGTAAGTTTTGTTAGGGTGGGCATGAACGATGTGATTGTATCCTGAGTTGTGACCTCCCAGGTGTTTTTTTTTTTTTTTTTAAATCAGCACAGAAGCACAACAATGCTGTTGAAGGTCATAATGGTGATGCTTGCAAGGCATGAGATACGTTCTGGCCCAGTCCAAACGGCTTACAAGTTCTTGATGGCTTTGTGACATGTTAAAAAAGATATTGCCACTGTCAGCTTGAATTCATGACAGCAGATTTAGTGTTTCCGCTCCCATCAATCAAGCAGCAAGTGAGGTTGTGTTTATACTTTAAACATACAGTAGGATATGAAACATATCTGTGTACGAGAAGGAGAACCACACACTGTATATTTTTTCTGTGAAATACGATCAGGTCTTTGGTCAATTGTAGTGGCCAGCAGCTACAAATTCCAGGTAGCATTGCAAGTTTTAACAGATTAGCAAAAGTAGCATAACCTACTAGTAAAAGTACAGGCTGATCGAGTGGCTACTGATAGTGAGATTGGCTACAACAAAATATCACATTATTCTTTGGAGTGTCAAACTAAGCATATACCATCATCATCACTACCCAAGTCTTGTTGCATAATCTCATGTGAGATCCTTCACAAGGCATCTGATCTTTAGCGAGTGCATAAAATCACATAGTGTTAGCCTGCCTTAGATCGGCATCAATACAAACATGTGAAAACATAAGTTATCTTACTGAGACTATCAAACGTTTTTGGCTGACCTTGCAAGTCGGAGGAGCAGAACAAGCAGATGATCGGCGGAAACCTTGAAGCGATAATGGCCAAAGGACTGAGCCCATCTGATGCAACATGGAGTCAAACTCCCTGCCAAAGGACAAGTCCCAATCACGCGCTCTTTCATGAGGAAAGGCACACAAACTACCAATTTCAAAACCTATGAGAAAAATCATATGTTGCATGTTAACTCTCAAAAGGAACAATGGACAGTCGGGTGTGGATAGAGAAAAAAAAAAAAAAAAAAGGAGAAAAAAGTAAAAGGAACACTTCAGGACAGGGAATGGCTTTGAATTTAAAAAAGCAGACCCTAAAGTTTACTGTAACCGCTCACTACTAAATATTTCCCATGAGGACCCTTCTTTATGCTGACGTGTTTATGCTTGAAGTAGCAGTTGTACTACTGTCATGAATACAGTGAAATTCTTACATGCGTCTGACCAGCATGCAACCTGTTGTGACTCTCTGATTAAAAAAAAGTTTGTATTTTAGTCAAATAAAAAAAAAAGTAATGGCTTCCAAACATTAATGTTTAAACATAAAAAAAAAAAAAAATTGCACTAAAACAGTAACAAAATATGTTATGGCAAATGCCAGTGGTCTCAAACTCCAGTCCTGGAGGACCACAGTGGCTGCAGGTTTTCATTCTAACCCTTTTCTTAATTAGTGACTTGTTTTTGCTGCCAATTAACTTCTTTGGAATTAATTTTAATTTACTTGTTCTTGAAGAGTTAGTCCCCTCGATTGTTTTTTTTCTATAATGAGCAGTGAAATGATAGATAGAGTGCCCGTCGCTCTGCAGCAGATGTCAAACTGTCCAACTCCGTGCCTACAATAGAGCCTGCCTTCCTCACCAGTTTGTCCAGGTGTGAGGTGTCCTTCTTTATGCTGCCTCCCCAGCACACCACCGCATAGAAGAGAGTGCTTGCCACAACCATTTGATAGAAAATCTGCAGCATCTTAACAAAGTCTTTGATTAGTTTCCTATACTACTCCTCCTGCCCACTCCTGATGCAGCCCACGATAGCAGTGTCATCAGCGAACTTTTGCACATGTCAGGACTCTGAGTTGTATTGGAAGTCCGATGTATATAGGCTGAACAGGTCTGAAGAAAGCACAGTCCCCCGCGGCACTCCTGTCCACAATGTCAGACCTGCAGTTCCCGAGATGCACATACTGAGGTCTGTCTGTAAGATAGTCCACAATCCATGCCACCAGGTATGAATCTACTCCCATCTGTGTCAGCTTGTCCCTAAGGAGCAGAGGTTGGATGGTGTTGAAGGTGCTACAATTCTTACTGCACCAATGCCTCTGTCAAAGTGGGAGAGGGATCGGTGTAGCATATAGATGATGGCATCCTCCGCTCCCACCTTCTCCTGGTATGCGAACTGCAGAGTGTTGAGGGCGTGGCGGACCTGTGGCCTCAGGTGGTGAAGCAGCAGCTGCTCCATGGTCTTCATCACATGTGACGTCAGAGCGACAGGCCGGATGTCATTCAGCTCACCAGGACGTGATACCTTTGGGACTGGGGTGATGCAAGATAATTTTCCAAAGCCTCTGGACTCTCCCCTGTTCCAGGCTCAGGTTGAAGATGCGCTGTAGAGGACTCCCCAGCTCCAACGCACAGGCCTTCAGCAGTCATGGTGATACTCCATCTGGACCCACTGCTTTGCTGACACAAAGTCTCCTCAGCTCTCTGCTTACTTGGGTTGCTGTAATTGTGGGTGAGGGGAAACTCTCTCCTATGCTGGTATCAGCAATAATGAGATATAAAATGAGCCAAAACATGACCAGCAAACTGTGTCCATCATAAAATATCTGAAAATAAAGACAGATGAATGTCTCAGGAATGTTGATCTGCTCAGGTCTACAAAACATTTTTGCAGTGCCCTTAGAAAAGAGAAAATCAACAATTTAAGAAATGTATTTATTCTATTGCACAATAAGAGCAGCAACAAGTCATGGAATTAAAGAACAGGTTTAATTAACAACAAGAACTGGCACCTAATTAAGCAACTGGATGGAGTAATTGGTATGAGTTTGAGGCCCTGACTTAGTTGTTCTTCTGTTGGCTCACTCACTGCACGATTCATTTCTGTTTGGGTGCCATTTAAGGAAAGAAATGAAGGAATTCAGAGGAACGATGAAGAAATTCAGGGGAACAAATTTTAAAAAACGGTCAAGTAAAATTAAAGGAAAAGGAATTAATTAGCAGCAAAAACTGGTCACCAATTAAGAAAATGGTTAGAGTGAAAATCTGCAGCCACTGTGGTCCTCCAAAACTGGAGTTTGAAACCATTGGCATATATGAATGCCGCATATTTAAAGTCCAAGAGCAATTTGCCCTATTATGCCTTCCAGTACATCATATAGTGCAGTTAATGAGGAAAATTCTTTAAAAAGTGTTAAGACTGGAGTTAAGCAGATGACTTGGAAGACCTCGAGCACCGAATTTGGGCTAGTAATTTGACCACTACATGCAAGCTATGTAGCCCACTCATGGGAAATCTTTAAATTACCTGGACAGTTAAGATCAAGGAGCACTAAGTTGTTCTCATTATTCATTAAGTTTTTTTTTTCTTTTTCTCTTCAGATCACCAAATGATTAAAGGCATATTTCATAATTTAGAACCTCTGAGCTGTTTGTGCAGAGTTGCATCACGCTATTTTAAGGCAGAAGTATGCAAACTACAGCAATAAAACATGCTTATCAAATATCTTGCTCTACATCATCCAAATAATTCAGATTCGGGGTTCTCCCGGTGAATTTACTATTGCCAGAGAATTGCATCAAATAAACAGCAGGGTTTTCGTAAACAGAAAATTATCAATTTTAAAAAAGTGAGCTCCATTTCCTCAAATAAGCAGCCAGCTGTTAGCATCTCTAGGAGGTTAGCAGCATTGCCGTTTAAAGGGATCATGGGAGTAAAAAATGTCACTCTAGCTCATTCTTTCCCATAATTTAACCGAGAGGATGAACCCTACTTAAGATTATCGCTTTGAACCACTGGGTGGTTAACTGGTGCAAATTGGAACTCTTTCTGGAAATGGCCTGAACTGTAACTGGAGGGGAGCCATTAAGTTATCAGATATCAGAGCGTAGTGCTTCAAATCCAAACTCCCCTGAGCACCATGCCTGAAATTGTAGGCTGGCAGCTTGTGGATCCTTATATAGTGACCTATAATCACAGGCTCAATTCTGACGCCCCCTCCATTAGCGGTAATGACTTTATGAGCTAATTTCATAATACAAGAAAAGAAATCAATAGCTAAATTGAAATTGCTCATTCATCTGTTCTCTTGGCCTAAATGCCATATCAGCCTCAAAAAACCTTTTTGATCATTTGTTGCTGATCATGGATGAATATGCATTTTAAATCAGTAAAAAATGTTTCACTAGACTGCGTCTTTGAGTTTGTTTCATTTTTTATAACACTTTGTGCAAGTCTTTAAAAAGCTATGCACTTAAGAACGACTGGTCATCATTGTCATAATATTTTATTTATAAAGCACCTTCCTTGTGTTCAAAGTACTTTATAAAAACAACTCCTTAGTGTGAGCCAACTGTGTACTCTGCGGCAGCCGACTAGCAGCAAGCATCAAAGGGGAGGATTATATTGTTACTTATGGTTAACAGAAAAATGCATTATGAAACAATGAAAGTGAGTAGTGGAAGAAAAATAAAGCTGTACAAGTCTGAAGTTGGCAGAAGTGGAAATTACACCAGAAAAATCAGATATTTGACAGAAAGGGAGGAGCAGCACACAAAAATATGAGAAGAAAAGAGGACACACAAACAGTAACGGAGAACTCAAATAATGAAATAAAGAAATGATGACAACCTGTCAAAATAGTGCAGAACTGTATAGAAATTGTAATCAGGCTGGTGATTTGGGACACAGACCCCCAAGGCCTCTGTCCTTCACTAATATCATGAAAGGAAGCACAGTATATCAGGATATACTGGATGAAGACAATGCACTTAAAAGCAGGGTAAAATATTAAGTAACGAGAGACACACACTCAGCATAAAGGAAAAATTGAGAGAAAGTGTGAGATTGTGAATTAAATCAGATTGGAAACAGCGGAGAGAAAAAAATGAAATAAGAAGCGAACAGTGAACCATTAATACCTCTAGTGGTGGGAGATGTGTAATTCATCCCACTAAGAAAGAGACGAAACTGTGAAAAGATATGAACACAATAGAGCAAAAATAAAAGAGCAAAGCATTGAAGAGTGACACAAACAGTTGAGAGGTAGAAATTAAAATGGAAGAACTGATCTTTTTTTCTGAAATGATAAAAATGAAAAAAAACTTGCTGTCTCTTCAGATAAATTATAATTAAAAGACAATAGTGACAGCAGCTACAAAAGTTAACAAAAGCAACAATGGATGGAGAAATATACAACAACCCAAACCAAAGCATAGAGAAGCAATTCCAATAAACCCAGCATTAAACAAAGAAGGAAATCTAGACAATTGATGTGTTAAGAATTGGCCAAAGAAGTGACAGCAACACATATGATACAAAGCACAGGCGGGTAAACCTACTGTGTATCAAGCTCTGGACCATTAGGAAATGGACAAGTGCAACTGGAAAATGAAAACTGCAGAAAATGGAAACACAGAGCAGCACAGGAAGAACTGCAAAAAAACGAAAATAAAATTTTATGAGGGAAGAATAACAGGAGAAATACTGAATTAAAGAATGTCCAGAAGGGCTTAGTGTGCAAAAAAGTACTAGTGACACACGTTGGTCAGTTGTTTGGAAGGAGTGTAGTGGAGCTGCGAAATAATGAAAAATGTTTGAGGAAAAAAAAAGTAGTGTTTAAAAAACCAGAGATAAAAGAAACAGTAATGTACATAATGGTTTAGAAAAAAAACAATGAACTGCAATAAAAGATAATATATACTATTCAAGACACACCCTGAAGGATTAGACAGCAATGCACAAAGCGTCAAAGGCATATTTCAATGAAAGAATGCTGAACAGAAGTTTAGAAGTTAAAAGATTACATAATTTTAAAAAAATAATCACAGATGACAAGATTGCATGACATTGGGAATATGGAAAGAAGATGCTCTATATAATAAACAACAGAAGACAAAGTCTATGCCATTAGATTATCAGTCTAAAATGGCTTGTACTGTTGTATGGTTATTAAAAAAGCAAGAACAAAAATTATTTTTGCATCACATCCCAGATATTAGGAAAAGAGATAATCCGAAATGACAATTTTTGCTTAGGGATTAATAAAGTTCATAATCATAAAGATGTGCAACAGCTGAATGCTCCTAATGTGAAATTCCAAAATCCAAAACGTTTTGAGCACCAACATGACCTCACTTGCCCATGTTAAATTCTGACCAATGTTCCCATTCATTTTTTTTTTTTACCCGAGTGGATGTGAATATTATGCCATTTATGACTAACGTCTTCAAACACCTACTTTGAATTTCAAGTGGCATGACAAGTGTTGCAGCCACAGGTGCACAAACAAATAGTGAAATGCGAGCTAACAGCTGCAAGGCATTTCCAAACTGTTGCATGGGGGAGGGAGTGAACGGCACCTACACAGCTTCGAAAGTAAATACAGCAGGCTCTGACGCTCTTCTAGCGCCAGTTTGTTATCAGCAATCATCACTGCCAGACATACTATGCATGCATTACTCACTGTGTTTTTAGCTAAATCTCCAAGTATATTAACCTTATAATCAAAACACAGAGTTGGAGACAGAAATCCTGCTGTTTGTTGTGGCTGTTGTTTTACGGTTGATACAGGTATTCTACTGATGTTACTATCCACAAAGTAACTTTCAGTCCCAAAATGATTAAAATATTGTGTAAAAATAGCTTAAAGTTATGTGCATAAAGTGCATATGAAACAAATTAATTTTGTGTTTAGATTTCATTTCCATACCCAGGATATCTCATTAGTATATGCAAATGCTCCCAAATCTGAAAGAAATTCTGAAATACTTCTAGTCCCTGGCACTTCAGATTATGGATGCTCAAACTGTAATACTTTAGGATAGAATGTATTCAAACACATTGCTCCTTCTATGCAGCAGCCTCTTACATTACACTGGTCTTTTCAACACAGATGTACAAACCTCTCTCAACTAAGGCAGAATCTTTTTTTAAAGTACAGGAGCATTTTCAAACATGTTATTTGATTTAGGAACACATTCTATGCACCAAACTGTAGTGTTAACCTAAATTTTACTTACCAGAATTTTAGTGTTTGAGAAAAGGAAGGGGAGCATCTTACCTACTGCATCAACTACTGATGGTGATATACTATGCATGTCTGAGGTGAATCACATAGCAGGACTGACAGAAAAAAGCAAGAGGGTTCCCCCCAACACAAATTGAATATGAAACCTTTATACTGAGTAACACATTTTTGAAAGTGGTCAGTTCTTTTTGAATCACTATGTGCTCTATAATTTGTAAGGCAAAACTCTTAGAAGGATTTGTGCGAAAGTCGGGGCCCAGCTATGACTAAACAAGTTTGTTCCATTGTATCATTTCTAACAGTTTGTCCTGCAAAATACCAGTGTATCAATTTAATTTTTCAGTTTTTGTGCTACGTTTCTAAGAGGACATAATCCAAATTACTTGTCAGAATCTCATTTTAAACCATCATCTGCAGCCTGACAACAATAATAAATAGGCAGCATCACATCTGTAAAATATATTTTCTTTTTCACTCCAAAAGGTCACCACGGCAGTTTGAAAATAATCTGTTAATATATTGTCTTTTCAATTACACTGTAAATGTAAGTTCATTTGCACACTTATCACAGCATGTTTCCAAGCTTTTAACATGCTCTTAATATACCTTTATGATATTTAAATTCAAGTCTACATTTACAGAACTGAGTTAAACCAAACTGGTTAATAAAACCTCATAAGACTACGCGAGCAGGTAGATTTCATTGAGTTTGGCTTAGAGAATTAAACATTTTTTAAGTGGATTTTAAAAGAACATCAGTCAAAATCATCTTGATGCAAGATTTAACTGAAAAATATATTATTTTAGATGTTTGAATTTAGACATTGCACCCGTTATGTCAATTTGGATGTCTTCATGTTCTTCCAGTGGGTCTATGTTGGCAGTCTAGCAAATGTAAAGTGTCCTAATAATAGAATGTGCGCCCAGCAACTGGTTCTACAACTATGCAACACTGTAATGAAATCAGAAAATTTAGGAGCTGTGAATTTATATATATATATATAATTTTTTTTTTTTACACCGATAGATGAATATTGTAGTTTTATATGTAAATTTGTGAATAATTTATAGTAAAAGAAACTTCTAAGGATTTCTAGAATTTCAAACTATGTCATTTACTTCAAATTTCCATGTAAATCTACTGCAACCCAATTCAAATGCACTATGACCCACCTCCTATAGTGTTGGTGCAATGGGTGAAAATTAACCATATGTAACTAAACATTTTTTTAACACAATCATTATTATAATTTTCAGAAAAAAACATACCTCTATCACCAAAGTCTAGTGTTAACTGTCTAAATATTAAATGCCAAAATTTTTATGATGACTGTAATACTAATTCAAAGGTCTGTGCTTACACAATCTTAGAATTTAAATAAACCAGAAACATTGTAAAAAATAGGCAGACACACTATTTAAAACTTATGAAATGTATGTACTAAACTTTTACAAGGATAGTACAATACTGAAAGATTTTATTTTGCCATTGAAATGGACAGTAAAAATTGTGAACTATAAACATTAAGAAAAAGAACAATTTTCTTGTCCTAAGAGATTTCTGGAGTTGGTACTTACTAGTTATTATCAGCTATGTGCAAAATGGACATTAACAGTAATAACCCCAGTCCAACAGTGGGCTGCTATTGTTTATAATGCCAAATGCTGAGCTTGTACATGCTGTTGACACTTGTGATCATTCTTGTTATTTTTTGCTTGCTTGCTTGAAGTGTCCACTATGCTTACTAACAGATTTTAATCCAACAACAGTTAAAAGCCAGAATAAAAATCACACATTGGTTAATAAAACAGCAATTTACATAGGCAATTGTAAACATTTTAGAGAAAAACATCCACTTATTTGTGTCTGATATAATGCATAATGGACAAATCAATTTGAAGAAAGTAACCTATTAAAGAAATACAAGAGGACCATCTGAACCATGACTATTAAGTACAAACTAACGTTCCATGTGTGATTTTTTTTTTTCAATATAGCTTTGACAATAAATGTCAAAATTCACAGGGAAGTGTTTTTTTTTTACAAAACACACACACTTTGCAATGAATAGTTTTAGCAATATGGTGTCATAATTTAAAAAAATGTTCAAATTAAATAAGCATTTTTGTCCTGCAGAAGTACATGCTAACCTGTACCTATAATAAGACCTAAATAATATTTTTCTTTTATGTTACCTTTTCACAAATGTAACACATTTAGATGCAGCAGCTGATGGCATCAGTACAATGTGTAATAGTGTAACTTGGAAATAAAATAATTCAAGCATCAGTTTAACACTGGTGCACAATTAAATGTCAAATGTTTCTGCTAAATAGAACAAGTGTTTTTTTAATCCTTTATTTATCAACTGAAGAGGGTCTTTACAATGAAATGATGTACAGTAGGAGAAAAAATCTGTGTTCGTGTCACCATGGTAATAATTGTTGTGCCAGTCCCACAGGCTGATTTTACCAGTCTCTATAGAACTGTTTTTGTAACACCTTAGGATTCAGCTTCATCTATGAAACACAAACTTCAGTCTGGGTATTTGGTTGAGAAAGGAAGCTGCCTTCAGTCTTTTCTTGACTAGATACTGGACACGTCTTTTTCCTGAATAGTCGAAGACTTAGTTGCAGCAACTCATTATCCACCACTGGAGGACTGGTATAAATTTGCTTTGTTGTACCCTGCAAAAGTTGGAAATGGATAGGAAAAGGAAAAGAAAGAACACAAGATATGTATAATTAAAAAAATACACTGAAAGTCTTCATAGTTAAAAATAATAGGACTAAATAAACCATCAATTAGCAAAAATATTCAAACAAACAGTACAAATTATAAAAAAAAAAAAAAAAAATTTTGTGTATTTATATATATATATATATATATATATATATATATATATATATATATATAGTATGTGAGAAATGCTAGAGTTACTCATTCATTATCAGTAGAACAATCCATGAACAGCGATGTGTGTTGTCCATGGTTATTGTTCTTCAACAGGACTGGATTGAGCCTAACCCTTTTCTGAAGCAGTTTTATCATGCATGTTCAAGATAGCTTTCTTTGTATTTTGACTAGATTAAGCTATGTACTTTTCAGTTTGCAGAAGACCTTGGATTAATACTGCCACCTTAAGGTTTTAGGAACCTGGATTAAAATCCTAGATTAATCAATGTATGGGTTTAGTTTGCAGTTTCTCTTTTTTATGCAATGCCTTTACCTAGAAACCCTGGCTTCTGCTCACATCCTAAAGATAAGAATGATAGGTAAACTGGTTAAAATAAATAATCCATAAATAATTGAGTGTGGCTAAATGCATACAGTGGATATAAAAAGTCTACACATCCCTGTTAAATAGCGGCTGTTTGTGATGTAAAAAAACTGAACCAAGAAAATCATGACAAACTTTTTTCACCTTTATTTTGAAATGTACACCTATACAAAGAAGGTGAAAACAATTTAGAAACCCTTTAGGGGTTTTTGTAAAGAGATACATCCAGTCTCCCAAGCGCATGTGAAAAAATGAGGGGAATAAGGTTCACATTTTTGGCCATAAACTCTAAAGGTATGTTTGGGGGCAAAAACAACACAGATGATGAGCAAAAAAGAGGACCACTCTCACAGTGAAACATGATGGTGGCAGTATCACGATTCAGGGCTGCTTTATTTCACCTTTAGTAAAGGAGGGAGGAATCATAAATAGCTTTAAAACCAGTGTTTTTGTAAGTTTTTGATTTTAATATTTATTTTTCCCTGAACAGTTTTTAATTTGTTTTTACCTTCATGGTATAAGTTGCAACTTCACAATAAAGGTATCTTAATTTCACAGAATTCTGATTTTGGATAACCTAGTTAACACAGTTGAGATCAAACAACCCTGACACTGCTTAGAATAGGCTGTCCCTCAAAATAAATCTGCACAAACAAGGAGAAGACTTGAGTGAGAGGCCAATAATCAATTTGAAAGAGCTACAGAGGTCATTAGCTGAGTAAAGATGCATATATCAAGAGCTATATATAACACTGGCTGTTGGTTTGGTGGAGGTGGTTCAACATTAGCCACTAGTGAAACAGAATCATATGAATGCACACCTGGCCATTGCCAAAAACCATGAGAGATGACCTGGTTGCAATGTATAAAACGATGTTTGGGTCAAACAAGGGCAAAACTTAACTTTACAGGCAAAGTTCAAACAAATACATGTGACAAAAAAGCAACATTGTCACCTCAAAACCCACCAGGCTTTAAGTCAAGTATGATGGTGGTAGCATTATGCATGTGAAGCTGCTTTCCAAGAGCAGAGAGTGGGCATCTAGTTAAAACAGAAGAAAGAATGAAATGTGGAAATTACAAGCAAATACTAGAAATTTATGTTTGAGTCAAGGTTTACCTTTCAGGGGAAAAATGATTCCCAAACACAAGGCCCAAGTAACCACGGACTGGATCAAGGACAAAATAGGTAAAAATCATAAAGCAGCCTAGTGACGGCTCTGATCTCAAGCAAATTGAGAATCTGTGCCAATATCTAGAAACTTAGAGCACATCTGCTTTGAAGAATGGGCTAAAAATGACTTAGTGTGTGAAATGGATACATACCTACCACACAAGTCTGACACGTGTCGGAGCTGCAAAAGATAGCTCTCTAAAATACTAAAATGTCTGACGGAAAATAATTGCAAATTGAATGTACTTTTCTCCATACAGAAAACATAGTCACATTAATTCTAAATTGTGAGTTTTAGCTCTTTGAAATATATAAATATAATTTCAATATAAGATTTTTTTATTTAGTAAATGATATAATTTGTCAATGGGCTAAATACCTATGTGAGACAATATGCAGTATATGTATCTTTTACTTGCCCAAAGAGTTTGGACACGTCATTGTTGTTATTGTGTACATCCCTCCTCATGCAGACGTGGAGATGGCATGCGACATCATCCATTCCGCTGTTGCTAAACTACAAACTCCTCCCGAGGCGCTTGTGCTTATCTCTGGAGATTTTAACCATGTGACACTGGACAAAAAATTACCTGCCTTCACCCAGTATGTGGATTGTAACACCCGGGGAAATACGATTATTGACCTACTGTATGCAAACATTAAGGACGCATACAGCACCACTTTGCTGCCTGCGCTTGGGAAAGCAGCTCATAACTTGGTTCTGCTTCAGCCTCACTACAAACCAAGAGTGAAGGCGCTACCTACAACTACACACTCATTCAGGAAGTGGTACCCTGAGAGACTGCTTTGGAACTATGGACTGGGATATCCTGCAGGGGTCACATAGTGAGTACATTGAGGAGGTTGTTGACTGCACTACTGACTATATCAACTTCTGTATGGATATTGTAGTTCCAGTAAGAATAGTACGCTGACATGCTAACAAGTCATAAATTACAAGTGACATCAAGGGCCTTTTGAACCAGAAGAAAATGGCTTTTAAATGCAGTGACAGCATGAGCTCAAGTGTGTGCAGAAGGAACTCCAAGTAAAGCTCAGAAGCAGTACAGGAGAAAACTGGAGCAAAAGTTGCAGAATAACAGCATGAAGGAAGTGTGGGATGGGATGAAGATCATCACTGGCTGCAGCCTGAAGCGTGGTGCCTCCATCGAGGCAGGTTTGACCACCCTAACCCACTCTCACTTCAGGAGTACTGCATCCTCCACCCATGCTTCTGCTGATACCAGCACAGGAGAGAGTTTCCCCCCACCCACAATTACAGCAGCCCAGGTAAGCAGAGAGCTAAGGAGACTTCGTGCCAGCAAAGCAGTAGGTCCAGATGGAGTATCGCCACGACGGTTGAAGGCCTGTGCTTTGGAGCTGGGGAGTCCTCTACAGCACATCTTCAACCTGAGCCTGGAACAGGGGAGAGTCCTGAGGCTTTGGAAAACATCTTGCATCACCCCAATTCCAAACATATCACGTCCTGGTGAGCTGAATGACTTCATCACATGTGACGTCAGGGCGACAGGTCTGAAGACCATGGAGCGGCTGCTGCTTCAACACCTGAGGCCACAGGTCCGCCACACCCTCGACCTGCTGCAGTTTGCATACCAGGAGAAGGTGGGAGCGGAGGATGCTATCATCTACATGCTACACCGATCCCTCTCCCACTTGGACAGAGGCAGTGGTGCAGTAAGAATTATGTTTCTGGACGTCTGTAGCACCTTCAACACCATCCAACCTATGCTCCTTAGGGACAGGCTGACAGAGATGGGAGTAGATTTATACCTGGTGGCATGAATCATGAACTATCTTACAGACAGACATCAGTATGGTCGTCTCAGGAACTGCAGGTCTGACATTGTGGTCAGCAGCACAGGAGCGCCGCAGGGGACTGTGCGTTCTCCAGTCCTGTTCAGCCTATATACATTGGACTTCCAATACAACTCTGAGTCCTGCCACGTGCAAATGTTTGCTGACGACACTGCTATCGTGGGCTGTATCAGGAGTGGGCAGGAGGAGGAGTATAGGAACCTAATCAAGGACTTTGTTAAATGGTGCAAATCAAACCACCTACAATTGAACACCAGCAAAAACAAGGAGCTGGTGGTGGATTTTAGGAGGACCTGGCCCCTCATGGACCCCGTGATCATCAGAGGTGACTGAGTGCAGACCTATAAATACCTGGGAGTGCAGCTGGATGATAAATTGGACTGGACTGCCAATACTGATGCTCTGTGCAAGAGAGGACAGAGGCGACTATACTTCCTCAGAAGGCTGGCGTCCTTCAACATCTGCAATAAGATGCTGCAGATTTTCTATCAGACGGTTGTGGTGAGTGCCCTCTTCTTCATAGTGGTGTGCTGAGGAGGCAGCATAAAGAAGAGGGACACCTCACGCCTGGACAAACTGGTGAGGAAAGCAGGCTTTATTGTAGGCACGGAGCTGGACAGTTTGACATCTGTGGCAGAGCAACAGGTGTTGAGCAGGCTCCTGTCAATCATGGAGAATCCACTGCATCCACTGAACAGTATCATCTCCAGACAGAGGAACAGCTTCAGCGACAGACTGTTGTCACTGTCCTGCTCCACTGACAGACTGAGGAGATCATTCCTCCCCCACACTATGCGACTCTTCAGTTCCACCTGGGGGGGGTAAACGTTAACATTATACAATGTTATTGCCTGTTATACCTGCCTCGCACTCTCCACCTTGCACTTTTTAACTTGCACTGTATTTTTATTTCATTAATATTGTTTTTATCAGTATGCTGCAGCTGGAGTATGTGAATTCCCCCTTGTGGATTAATAAAGTATCTATCCATCTATCTATCTATTGAACATCATTTTGTTCTTCTAATTATTACTTATATTTGTAAATGTATACCAAGTTCAACTTTTCAGCTGAATGCTACCTGTATAAAAATAATGAAAGTAAAAAGGCAACTAAATTAAATGTACAATAAACGAACTTCCAATTTATCAGCAGACTTTTCACTGGGCTCCTCTCTGCATTGAAGTTCAACAAACTGTATTGACCTGCAGAGGCAGCTATTACTGGCAGAGAACATCCTTTACCTATAATAATCTTCCCCAATGGAAAGAACCAGGGTCATGTTGGCAAATTCTGAAAATCTAGACTTTAAGGATAGCTGTACATACAGAAATAAACCAGAACATGCCTAACAATGTTTGCCATTTCCCCAAACAGAAAGTCTGCAAAATTTAGAAGAGATAGCTTCCCAGTAGCATGGACAAGTGCATTTCAATATTTAAAAATGTAAATACCGTACAACAGATTATTGAATATATCTGATATTTACACTGCAGAAACTGTATAATGTAGCTTGTCCAACTTAAGTGTTAATTAGAGAAGACTTGAGATCTCAAAACACATCTGCCACAAGTATTAAACTGTTAGTTTGTGTACATAGGGCTTCAATTCATACAAGCTGTGCAAACGTTTCTTTGCATCAACTCACACAGCATTTACTAGTACTGACCAGTGATAAATGTCCACTAGCCTACAATAAAGAGTATAGGTAACTCTTAAATATAAATGTCACTCAGTGCCACTTAATCCATTACATGTTGCTTGAAATCTTTAGCTAATATTAGCAAATGGAAGGCAGTGTTTGAAAAAAAAACACCCAAAAAATCATTAACTTTGAATCATCTGCACTGACAGTTTGTCAACATTTTCATTAAATTGAATGTAGGACTCTTTCACCTTCAATTCATTCCAAAACACACTAAAATATACACAAAAATAAATGCATCATAGAAAATTGTATATAATAAAGGTGTGCTTTTTATTTGAACTCCCACATGGTGAAAGTAGCTAGAAGTATGCTTTTCTTCATCAAAATAAAAAAGTGAGCCTTTCTGTGACTTTGCAAGTTTTACTACTGTATCCTAGAATCACACATGCTGTAAAAGACAATTCAACTCATAATCAGAACATATTTTCTAAAAAAACAAAAACTTCACTATATAGATTTAAGGAATTTAAAAAGAAATACCTTTTCATTCTTTAAGAGTTGTTTGCGTATTGCAATATCCCTTCTGGAGCACAATGCTTTACAACATGGTCCCAAATTGCGCAAAAGGCCAGCTCGCTCTTGTTTCCTTTTTAATGATGCCATGTTTAAGGCACCCAGTTCATGTGTGAAAAGGCCAACGGCATCTATAGTAAAATAAAATAAAAAAAAAAATTAATATGTGTTAAACAGACTACAGCCACTGCACTGCTCATTATGCATTAAAATATTACACATGTTGGGTGAAAAAAGCATTGAGAAAAGATTGATTTTATGCATGTGTCAAAATTGTTTTGTATCACTAATTACTAATGCAGACATTCAAAACGTCCAAGCTTATATTTCATGCATATTCACTGAAGTGCAAAAAGGAGTGATTAATATTTATAAGTATATTAATAAAAGCAGATCCTGCAATTTTTCAGTTCACCTAATTGTACAAATGTCAATGCAAAACTTTGGTTCCATAATGCATAAGTGAATACATTACTAATATACCAGTAAATAAGCAGGTAGCATTAGTGAACAGAGAAACAAAATCATTTCTTTCCAGTAACATTTAAGAAAATACATACCTTTGGGATCCTCCATTTCTGCATAACACACCTCTTTCACCTTTGAAAAAAGCTGACTGCCTGCAAGTCTTTTGGAAATGCCAGCTCTCAGAAGAACAGCTCCGGGAGTAAATTTCAACAAAGCTGCCCCTGCCTCTCTGGGCTCTTTAGGCTGTTTGGGCATTAGGCTAGACCAATCAACATCAATTACATCTACAGGGTCTGCAAAGAACAGAACAAATATAAACTAGGCAAAACTATTAAGGAAGAAATAAAAATGTGTGTCCAAGAGTTACAAAAATCATATGATTATGACCAAAAGTCAGCAATGATTCTACATTTAAAAGGGCATACCAGTCAACAAATTATTTTTGGTTCCTGGTAAATGAATGAATTTACTTGGTGCACACATGATAAACAAACAGTCAGTACTTGAATATCCTAATGAAGAAAAAATGCTTATACTTTGGACATTAAAACTAAAAAATAAAATCAAAAAAGACATTTATTTCTTGGTTTGATGGTTTCTGAAAACTGTTAGCCAAGAAAACATTATGTACCAATTACAAATAATAAAGTTAGCACAAGCAAGTATAAATGCCACAAACAGGAGCAATTCTTTCTTGACCATGCAAATTAAAAGCATATGGAAAATTAAATTTTCCAAAAAGAAATAATACTTTTAAAATGCATTTAAAAGGAGAAAGAACCATTTACTAACACAGACAGTGTAGTCAAAGAAATCCCCAGAATTTTAATAAAACCTAATCTTGGTGCAAAGCATAATAAAATGGCACCACTTCTTAAAGGTTAGCTCAGTATTTTTTAATTTAACGTGATTTTTTTCACAAAATATGTTAATTTGTCACATGAAAGTAACTTCTAACGTGAAGCATTTTTTTATATAAATTAAAAAATAAAAAAATAAAAAAAAAAAACAACTAGCCTGCTCTGGGCTGGTGATGGTGAAGGGTACCGAGGTCCCAACATGTACACAAAAGCCTTAAAATTTAATGAATATATCAAATGTGAAGCAGCAAAGTTAAGAAAACGTGCCTTCCGCATTTCTCAGCCATGCCTTGTGACAGACAAAAAAAAACAAAAAAAAAAAACACCGTTAACAACTGGAAAAAATAAATTTAATCAAATTCTCAGAACTATTTTCATGTGATAAAGTTGCGTTCCTAGTCAAGAAAGTGAAAACGACAATGATGGAGCCAAACCATAACAAGACAGTATCTCCTCAAGCCAACTACCAAATTTTATAGGATATACAACATTGCTCTTATTGAGGATATGGTAATAACTAAGGACAACAGCTTTTAGTGAGTTAACTCATGGACACTAATTAATCCATAAACACATGGGAGAACATGCAAAATCAAAATATACCCGAGTGTTGAGAGGTACAAATGGTAGCTCTCTGCCTATGCTAAACATTTGTATTAAACATTCTAAATTTCAACGTGATTGACACTAAATGTATGCCTGTAACACCTGTCACTTGATTGCAAGCTATGTACAGGCCTAATCTTTTCCTTGAAAGACCACCAATGCAAAAGGTTTCAAGATAATACAGCGAGGAAGCAAGTATTATTTGTAAAATAAATAAATAAGCTTATGTAAAGTGAAAAATCTAGTTGTTTCACTAACAGTGACAAGATTTCCTATCCGGGTTTCAACAATGAATATTGTCAATAACAGCACTTGAAGACAGCTATTTGTGGTGAAAAGTATATGCCAGACAAAACCATAAAAGCTGGCATAGAAAAATACAAACGGCAAATTGAACTCCACAGCCAACTTCTCTTTTTACAATGACTGAATTTCACAAGAAAAGTTTGCCTTTTCTATTCCTAAAATGACATGGATACATTGTTTTGCAACATGTCCCTCAAGATGTAGATGAATATTTGCTAATGCTTTTGACTTGAAAGATTTATTTGTTGGGACCACGGTGTCTTTCACCTCCACTATAAAGCACAAGTGCAGGTTGCGTATCATCTCTGAACCTGTGGGTCACAAAACATTTTTCGATTGTGGGCTGCTGCCGGTGAGTCACAAGTTGATATTATTTATAATGGAGGTGGGTTGTGGCAGAATGCTGCTCTGATGATCAGGCTCAAATCAGGTTAAGGCGGGAACACCGCTCTGAACAACAGACTTGAATTACCAATGGGACCATATGACGATCAAGCTCGAATTAACAAGGGACCCAACACTGATGATCACATTCAAATTGCCAAGGAGAACTCACCCACCACCCTATGAAGATCGAGTATGAATCACAAAGGGGATCTATCACCCCTCTGACAATCATGTTTCTACCACCAAGGGGAGCCCCATTGGGTCGTGAAAGCACCAACATTAGAAAAAGTGGGTCACAACAACTAAAACACTGAGAAACATTGATTTTAAATATTTGCAAAATGCTTCCATTTTAAACACAATTTTATGTGACATTTTAATATATACCTTGATTGAGAAGAAATAACTTCTAGCTTAAAATATACTGAACTTGTCCTTTAAAAGATGTTCAGTTTAAATATATAATTTCACAATTAATAATATCAATATTAGTAAGTTTTATTACATGATATTCCAATTAAATGAAAATAGGTAAGTATTTACACTATGTAGAAAGGAAAAGATGGATAACCTGGCATCTTTTCTTCCTCTGGTTGATCTTCTCTCTTCTCACCACTGTCAGCTAAAATTTCATCAAGTTCATCATCACTTATGGGCTCATATTCTTCTCCTCCAGATATCATAGACTGGACATCATCTGGTTTACCATCATCTTCACCTATGTTTAAATAAACATTTTAAAATAATATTTTATTAAAAAAAATAAAAAAATATATAATATAAATAGATATAATATAAATATATATAATATATATATATAATATAAAAATATATATAATATAAATTTATATATATATATATATATATCTTATATAATTTTAAATATATATATATCATATAATATACATATAATATATGTCACTATAAGTCACTATAATCAAACTGAGCAAAAAAATGCAAATGTGATCAATGCATTACCATGCATGCTCTCTGGTTTTTCAGATTCAGAAGGCTCTTCAGCAATAAGTGGGCTATCCGTCTTCTTCTCTTCTTTTTCAGCTTCTACAGATCCTACTTCACGCAGCAATGGTTCTATTTCTTTCTCTTGTTTGAGCTCTGATCTCTTCATTTCTGCATGAAGTCCAAGTTCTAAGAGTTTCTCACGATCACGATCTCTGTCTCTTTCATGAGTTTCAGGCAAAAGTCTGTCCCTGTCAGAGTCTATGTCCCTTCTCCTCTGATCCCTGTCCCTCTCTCTCTGCTCTCTACTTCTTGTCTCTCGTCCACGTGACCAGTCTCTGCTTTCAGAATCCCAATCTCGCTGCCTTAAGTCCTTGCGTTCTCTTTCACGATCTACCAGATCTCTTTCCCTCTCTCTTTCCAGTGCTCTCTCTCTGCTGTCATAGGATCCTGCTCTTGATCGGGCTTGTCTCTCAGACTCCGGAGAGCTTCTTCGTGAGCTATGGCTTCTAGAATCCAAACGATCTAAAAGAAATCATAATTCATTTAAAATCATCATATATTATTTATGTAGGTTCACTTATATTCTAACTTATTTAAAACAAAAATATATCCCGTATCTCCAGAAATTGCAGAAGACAGTGTTTACTCTGTGTCAAATAAATAGCTGTAAAAGGACAGTAGCACTGGCATTACAACGCATGGTAACAAGTACTCACAAAAACCTTCTTAAGCACAATTGTCCATTGATAGAACAAATGCAGAACTAACTAGCTCCATGCAGCAAGCAAGGCCAACTCCATTAATTGAGCCCGAGTAGGGTTAAACAAATTAGAAAATTGGTAGATATATAATATTTAGTTTAGGCCAAATACTTATGTCATTAATGAACTGCTGTGGTTAGATGAAATTGCAAAAATATGCCCGAAATCAGAAAAAAAACATTTTTAAAGTATATGACAACTCAGATAGACGGCTTTTAATTATGTTTATAGACCAAACCTCATTTATTCATATAGACCAATCATATTCACCTGCCTACCTCGACTTAATGTCACCGTATAATGCCGCTCACATCACCAAGAACAAGGTGGGTAAAGCCTTTTTAGCCTGGAAAAGCCCTCCACTGAAGGGATCAACAATGGCATACAATTTTAATTATCCTGTTTCTAATCGGAAAAAAAAAAAAAAAAAAAAAATATATATATATATATATTATTATAATTTCTATTTTCGTTTTTAAAGTTGATCAGAGAAAATTGGACCGTTTAATTATCAATTAATGACATCCTGTGTCCCTGGGGTATAAATATGACGTGACACAGAGTCCTATTGCTCTTAGCCACTCTTCAATATGGGAAACACAAGAGAACATGCTGTTCAAGTAAGTCAGATGTGTGAAAACCTTCATAAGTCAGGTAGTGGCTACAAGAAAATAGCTCCTCACCTAAACCTGCCTGTATCTACAGTTGGAGGAATAATAAAGAAGTGTAAAACAACGGGAACCGTGACAAACAAGGATGGATGAGGACCCAAGTTTATCTTGCCACCATGCACAATGAGGAGGATGGTAAGAGAAGTAAAAAATTCTCCAAAGCTCACTCTTAGAGAACTGCACAAAAGAGTGGTATCTTGGGGGTCACAAAGTCTCCATGGCAACCATAAGACACTATCTCCATGCCAACAAGCTGTTTGGGAGACATACAAGGAGAAAGCCTTTTCTCACTTACAATCACAAACATAAACGTCTGGAGTTTGCTAAGTGGTACTGGTGCTTCAACTGGGACTGTGTGCTTTGGTCAGATGAGACTAAAATTGAGCTTTTTGGCAACAAACATTCCAAGTGGGTCTGGCGTGAATTTAAGAATGAGTATGCGGAAAAGCACCTCATGCCCACTGTAAGGTATGGTGGAGGATCTGTGGTGCTGTTTCTCTTCCAAAGGCCCTTTTTAGGGTGTATGGCATCATGAACTCCTTGAAATACCAGGACATTTTAAATCAAAATCTGGTAATCTGGTGGCCTCTGTCAGAAAGCTGAAGATGGGTTGTCATTGGATCTTCCAGCAGGATAATGACCCAAAACATATGGCAAACTCTACACAAAAATGGCTCACCAGACACAAAATCAAGCTCCTTCCATGGCCATCTCAGTCCCCAGACCTCAACCCCATTGAAAACCTGTGGGGTGAGCTGAAGAGGAGAGGACCCAGGACTCTGGACGATCTAGAAAGATTGTGCAAAAAGGAATGGTCAAAAATCCACTGTCAGCCGCCATATTGAACTTTCCAACGTCACTAATTCTCCAACTTCCAGTGTAGGTAGAAGGCTGAAATTTGGTACTTATTTCGTTGGTATGATGCTACTGTCGGCCGCCATATTAAACTTTTAACGGAAACCGATGTACGTACTTATTTCGTTGGTTTGACACCACTGTTGGCCGCCATATTGAACTTTCCAACGTCACTAATTCTCAAACTTCCCGTGCAGGTAGAAGGCTGAAATTTTGCAGGCTCATTCCTTACAGCTTACTTACAAAAGTTAAGCAGGTTTCATTTCGAAATTCTATGCGTAATGGTCATAACGGTCAACAACGTCCGCCACGTTGAACTTTCTTATTTATGGCCTGATCTTCTCGAAGTTTTATAGGCGGCTTCCCTGCACTAACCGAAACCAATGTACGTACTTATTTCGGTGGTATGATGCCACTGTCCGCCGCCATATTGAACTTTTCAACAGTCTTTGTTACTTATGGGCCCATCTTCAAGAAAATTGGTACGCGGGTTCCCAACCCTAACTGAATCCTACTTATGTACATATATACATCCATAGCCTGCAGCTCGGTCACCGTGTGAGGTGGCATTGGGTCCCCCATCCCAACGCCTCCCAAGTTGTTGGCTGCCTGCCTATATAAGACCGTCCGTCGCTCCGGTCTCTACATTCCCTTCCTTGCTTCACCACGGGATTCACGTCTCCCTACTGATAACTACAGCCTTTTTGTTTGATCCACGACGTCTCCGCTGTTTTATTGTTTGTTTATTACAATTATAGTTATTGTATAGGTATTTTAGACTTACTTTACATTGCTCAGGTACCCATTTC
>JANRMT010062832.1:6691225-6705956 GCA_026402145.1 Polypterus bichir lapradei | reverse complement strand
AGCAATTAAAGAAAATTAGTTTTGTGTCCTCTGCAGTGTTAAGAGAGAAAGGCTTTGGTTTGGGATAAAAGGAAAAAAGGTGTAAAGAAAGGAAAGTTGCCTTTTTCTTTTATATAGTATAGAGAGATGTGCTCGCTGATGTTATGATCGCCTTTTGGGGACAGTCGCGGTGGGTCTTGTGTAGACTGGTGAGACGTCCCTGCCATTAATCGGCTGTGATGGCACTGTCAGTCCTCCACTCGTGTGCGTGTCTTCATAATCCGAGCTGACGACCTCATAATCTTATACGTGCAAAAGAAAGTGCGAATCGCCTTAATATTAGTTTGCCGCGGTGTAGAAAAGGGGTCCCGTGTTTGCACTTGTCTGGGCTATAGCTCAGGGGGAGGATGAAAAAAATTAAAAGTGCTCACTTTGACTTAAGGCAGAAGCGCAGTCAGCGTCTCAAAGGCCGGCACAGCTATGCGCGCGCGCCGGCTGCTCGACTTTTGCTGGGCAGGAGACCCCAGTTTTTGCAGACACGTTCACGATATCAAAAGTCTCAGCGCTCTTTGGAGGTCATTCATTATATATATATATATAGCAAAATACCCGCGCCTCGCGGCGGAGAAGTAGTGTGTTAAAGAAGTAATGAAAAAGAAAAGGAAACATTTTAATAATAACGTAACATGATTGATATTGTCATGAGTGTTGCTGTCATATATATGCCTGCCTAAATAAGTCACCCTCGCTTCACTCTTACTTTTTTACCGTTCATTTAATCATGGCTAGTGGCGGAAAAATTATAAAATGGAAGGAGGATTACACTGAGTATGGCTTTACCAAAACAATTATTGATGGCGAATCGATTATTCATAAAGCTTGAATTGGTGATCTGTTTTTCTGTGTTAACCTCATATTTTTTCATACTTCTTCTCAAACCAAGGTGGTGCGAGGGTAAAATGAATCGGGATGCGCTGATCATTGTAATCGGTGTACCAGGAAATCATGCATTGACAAAAGTTCCCCTTTGCTTGTAATGCAAAGTGTGATTAAATTCATTATTTTTTAACGCGTTATGGAGCACATGCATCGAAGCTTCTCAGCTGTGCTTGTGCTAAGAAAAGGAAAGATTTTGAAAATAACGTAACACGATTGTTAATGTAACCTTTTGTAAGTAGTGCCTGGAGGATTCAGTGTGGAGAAACTCTAGAGACAGCGTGTGTATTAACTTGTGGATTTTTCTGTGAGTATTTGGTGGCAGTGTGACGAAGTTGCTTCGGAAGACGGCTTTAGACGCGGAGCTCAGCTCAGAGCGAAATGAGGTAAATGGGAGGGGAGATGATGACGTGACTCCCCCACCCGCCTTAATTGTCAATCCCCCACAAACACAGTCTCTCGGAATTTGCATAAGCACACCCCTTCACCTGCAATTTTAACTTAGTTACAAAGTGATCAAAACTCTCGTTTATATCGTGCGCCCTCTCATTAAACTTGCATCCCGCATTACCCGTGGGAATGAGAAACGCCAGCGGCAGCCTGTCTATGAACTTAAAGTTTAGGTTTACACCTTGCTTTCTTTCCGAAGTAGCAGCACTCATGAATATGGTAGTATGTGTCACTCGCTCGCTTCTTATTGTTTCGCTGCCTTCTCAATTATATAATGCATGTTTTCTTCAGTGCTTTTTGGAGGTCTTCCTGGTTTTCTACACACTGCGTTGACAGTCAGCTCACGTGATGCTGTCACACGAAACTCCGCCCCCACGGCTGTCGAACTCAGCTCCATTACAATATATGCAGAAAAATAGCTTCCAGTTATGACCATTACGCGTAGAATTTCGAAATGAAACCTGCCCAACATTTGTAAGTAAGCTGTAAGGAAGGAGCCTGCCAAATTTCAGCCTTCTACCTACACGGGAACTTGGAGAATTAGTGATGAGTCAGTGAGTGAGTGAGTCAGTCAGTGAGGGCTTTGCCTTTTATTAGTATATATATATATATATTTTATATATAAAAAATGCATGCTGTTGCTGACCCCTTTAGTGTGGGGGGCAGGGGGATCATACCATGAACAAGTCTCTTGTGCTTGAGACTTAGCAACAGTTACCTATGAACCAAAAGTGGCTAAGAAACACTGGTTTAGGGGTGTGTGTGTCTAGTTCAAGGAAGGCCCTGTTCAGTGCTGTTTAATTGACATTGTCAAAAGCAATGACATTGTCCCCACCCATGTATGCGAGCGCTGGAAGAAGCTGGTATAAAAACACATGTATTTACATTGTTTATTCTAGACATGAAATGCAAGAAAAAAGAAAAAAACAACAAAATAAATTAACAAAAACACTAAATGTGTAAATGTCTGTGGGGTAACTGCAACAGAAGGCAGGAGAAGATATGTGAATTTTAGCACAAAAACCCCAATCTACTGTGCAAAATAATGTAAGGTCTTTCTGTATCTAGTGATAAACAGAAATTGTTTCATGGATGAATATGTAATTATACATACAGTTACAAATTGCTGATTTGTTGCTTCAGGAAGATATATAGTGTGTGTGTGTGCATATATTTTTTCTAAAAAACAAAAAAAAAATATATAACAGCAACTGCAATACTTGTTCTGAGAGATTGTTTATGTGCACGAGACTAAATGTTTCCAAACAGGGACACAATGTTTCCAAAATGGTGAACACCTCATGCCACACAGTTAGTAATTGTATAAGTTATTACGTCTTTTCACTTGTGGCAATCAACTTTTTGTTATGTGTTCTATTACACTTGATTAACAAACAGGCCCCAGCCTGTTAAAAGATTGTTTACATTTTTTCTAAGTCACTTTGGATAAAAGAGTCTGACAAGCAAATAAATGTAAATGTACACAGTATAACTTTGCAATGCTATGGGATATGACACCTAAACTTGGAAGAATGATAGTTGACTGATTGAGGCACAAAGGGAAACCAAGACCAGGGTTAGGCATTTTACATATCTTGGTTGTGCTCTTTTTAGACAGAAATCCCTGAAGCACCATTTATTTGAGCTTTATTTAGTTAATATTAGTATAAACAAAAGGTTTTTAATCATATAAATACTTTTTAAAATGTGGACTGTTGTACACATTACACTCTTCAGCCATCAGCCATTTGCAGCTCCTTTATTACATTAAGTAGTATAATAGCCATTTATTTTGGAGTATATAACTTGGGCACAATAATGCCAAAAAACCCTTAGGATGCAAGTGGTTTTAATAATTGTTGCACCTAGTGTATTTGACAGTGATTCAGTCAAACTTTTTCCTCCTTTCCTGTCTTCTAATTTGGCACTTTTATTTTACTTTTTTTCCTTTTAACTCCAACTTGAAAATTATTGCAGAGCTAAGTATGTTTAATAGAAGACTGCTACTACATAAAAAATACCCTGTATCATACTGAAAATTCTCACAATCAGTTAGCTCTCTAAAAAGGCATTACCTGAAGATGTGCTACGACTTGGTTCTCCCCGCTTCAGTTGATCAATACGTGATTTTCTCTCAACAGGAGGCTCAACAACAGTATTCCTTTCACGTTCTCTGTCCCGAGACCTTCTATGTAATCGCTGCCTTCTGCCAGTTTGGTCATCTCCACTGCGATGTGCAGATTCATTTGATGGAGACCTCAAGCGACTTGAAGTGCGACTTTGGTTGCTGCCAAGACTGCTACTACGCTTCTTCTCAGGTGGTTTGCGATGGTGTTGGCTAAGCAGAGGTTGCACAGCAGTCTGCTGTTGAGACTGTTCCTCTGCTGCTGCTGCTGCTGCCAAAACCGGAGGTGATTCAACTTTTTCAGTTACAGTTTTTTTCTGCTTCTTCTTTGGTGTATCAACTACAACCTTTTCAACAGGTTGAGACACTATTTCAGTGCGATCAGGGACATCGTCTTCAGACCAGTCACTAAAGGTAGCATCACAGACCTTAGGTTGTGGGGCCACTTCTTCTGTGTTATTTTTTTCCACAACCTGAGCTACAAAATCCCCCTTCACATTTGGGGATACATCTAATGGAGGAGTCCTGGGACCTCTTTTTTTTTTACTTGGCTGGTGAGAAGCATTTTCCTCCTCAGAGATATCAGACTCTCCTCCACGGGAACGCTTGCATTTCTTCTCCACGGTTTTTTTCTTTTGAACCTTTCTAGGCGACAAGAGGGGCTCTTCGGAAGCAGGAGGCTCTGGGTTAAATCTTTCTGCTACACTGCCTTCCTCATCTTTCCGATTCTTTTTCAAAGCTTTTTTCTGAGGCTTAGCCTTTTTTTTGCTTTCATCATGGGTCTTGCTTATAACTTCTCTGTCATCAGCTGGCTGATGGATGACAGGTTCAGGAGCCGGCACTTCTTTGCTCCTTTTAGATTCAGAGGTTCCTGAAGTTGTGTCAGGAATGTGATCTCTTTGACGTTCTACTCTATTTAACCCTCTTTCCCTATGCTCTGGTTCATCATATCTAGTTCTGTCTTTTCTTTCAATTTTCCTATCATCGTCTTTCCAGCGAGTACTTTTCTCCTCTATGACCTTTTGTGGTGAGCGATTGGACTCTTGTGGACGGACAACTTGGCTAAGCAATCTATGCTTCTCACCTGAAAATATATAAATTATAATTAAAGAGTAAATGTCTTATTTTAAAGTTTAGTAAAATAGCACATTCACTATGAAAAAAGACACAGTGGTAAAAGAGAGGTAAACATACATCAATAAAACATTTGCAATAATCAATTAATGATAAAACACAATTTTTTAAGAAGTTTGTTTGAATTTCAGCTTTTAGCTATAGAATTTCAGAAAGTTTACAAACAAATATAAGGAAATGGTACTAGCCTAAAGACTACAGATAAGCAAAACAAGATGACAGTAAACAATACATACTGTTTTAACTTAAGTAATTTAGATAATCTTACTTTTTTCCTCTGAACTGTTATAACCTTCACTATCAGGAGACTGATCGCGAGCTCTTTTTGGAGAGGGTCGAGGACTGGGACTGCTTTCAGCTCGACGTCTCTTCCTTATGGACATAAGGAAAAAAAATATATACTAGTACTAAACTCTAAAGATGGTTTATGTTATCTTTTATCAAAAAGAAACTTGTAAAAATAGTTTTTAAATCTGAATTCTAAATAAACAAAAACTTATTTTCTATGTTAAAGCATAACTGTTAGCTCCATAAACGTCCTTCTGTTGGAGTTACTTTTAAAATGAGGTTTCTGAGTACCAGGATTACGTCCATGCTACATCATTTCAATGCAGAGATGAAACATGGATTTTCCATAAATTGATTCCTGGACTCCTGTTAACATGTAAAAATAACTACAAAAACACAACTATTCACTTGATGTTGCAGAGACTGTTCAATGAAACTGTTACCACTTTTCTACTACTTACCCATACAGGTAATGTGCAGTTAATATACTTTCAGGGAATAAAAAGAATATTTAAATTTGTTAGAAGAAAGCATTTAACTTGAATATACTGCAAATGCATTACCTTCTTTAGGCACTACCGAAAGAGCAGTGAATATAAATTTGGCAGTGAAATGCTTGTGATTAGTGGCACAAAACTGATTTGGGGGGAAAGGTAAAAATCAATGCCAGGAGAGCTAAATGAGTTTTGAACGGCAGGAATACAATGTAGCAATTTTATTTATTTTTTTGTTATTATTCTGTTCAAGGACAGACTTGTATGAAAAGGTGATTCTTAATGAAAACATCATAACCTTAACTTGTTTAAGTCTGTGCAGGCAATTTCTTTAAAATGCTTAAAAAAAGTATTCTAAAGTTTAGCCTTACATTTAAAGTAGTTACCTGTGAAGTGCTTATATATGTCGTATTTTAAAGTATACATATCCATATAAACCTAGGATGAGAAGACCGAGTGTTTTTGGAGTTTTCTTTACAGTGGGAAGCCCAGTTTCCATTTTACACTATAAACAAAATTTCATGGAAGCCCTTGATTCTTTCTGCTGTCACTTTACTATACAAGTATGAGTACATGGGAAATGTCTGTCCACAGTATTAATATTATAAAATTCGCCAATTATTATTATTTTTTTTTTTTTTTTTTATTATCAGAAGGTAATGCATTTGCTATAACAACAAATTTTCAGTAATTCTACTTCTACCAGCATCAAATATCCTGTTGAATGCTCTTTAAGGTAATGAATTCCCTATTTAAACAACAAATTAAATTAACAATACATTGTTAATTAAAAAAAAAAAAATATATAGTACAGTGTCTTCTTTGCATAAACACACCACCACTGAAATTTAACCCAGTTTGAAATAAGCTTTTATAAGAAATACTGTATATATAAATTAAGGCCATATCTTACTGGAAAAATCTATATTTTAAAAAAATCCTCTCAAGAGAATCACATTTTGTTTGTTTGCTTTGAAAAGTGTTTTTTTTTTTTTTTTTTGGAAAAACAAGTAGAAAATCCTTCACCAAGTTTTGGGCCGATTATAACCAGAAATACTGAACACATTTTATACTAATAAAAATGCAAAGCTATGTGTTTTACTGTGATATTCTTGCTGATGTCCTACAAACTCATAATTAATTAACTTAAAGGATAATTTCTGGAATATATTTCATTGCCAGATACTTGCATTTGTTGCATGAAACATTCTTCAGAAAAAAATGCACCCCAGTGACTTAACAATTACAGTCAAGAGCACACCAAAAAAGTAAAGTCTTTAAATAGTGCACATTCTAGAAAAGACAGCATTCCTTTATTCTGTGTTGACACTCTATATCCAATGTCTAGAGTAAATGCCATTTCCAATTACATCTTTTGGAATTCTTGTTCTTACAACAGACATGTGCAGACTTCTAATATGCTTTACATGTTCAGAAATTCAGATCTGCCTTCTTAAATGCAGTTAATTACCAAATGACTAAACATTTAATTTGGAACCAATTTTATTGTTTTTATTATTCTGTTTAGGATACATTGTTCTACCTCTCACAACACTCACACTGGTCCACCCATAAGAAAAGGCACAATGCAGGTACATGTTCTGGGGAGAGTAATTGTACTTCTTTGTACTACTGAATGTATTCAGGTACGAAATCAAAACTTTAAAAGCATGATATCAAGTCTTATTCCAAAAACCACTTGTGTTCTGTTCTGCCCATATACTACTGATTTCATTTACTTTATTTCAATTTTTCAGAAATAATTAGCAATAACTTATATTTGGAAATATTACAAGTGCATATAACTTAATACATTAATTAATATGTACAGGTATCACAGAATTAATATTTTAAGTGGAGATATATGATATAAATAAGCACTTTGAAATGAATAATCAAGTCTTTTTTTTTTTTTGGATAATCAGTCTGTAATGAAACTGCAAAATTAACATTTAGTTTATTTATTTTCTAGAATACACTGTGTATTTAGAAAATTATTTATACCCCTTCATCTTCCACATACTTTTTGTATTGTAGATTTAATTTTAAATGGATAAATTGTCCTCTAATGGCAGATATGAAAACATGAAAAAGCAAATTTATTAAAAATCAAAATCTAATAAAATATATTATTCATATATAGCTTTACCTCAGTGTCAATACTGTGTGTGGGTATGAAGAAAAAGCGATCTTCACCATCGAACCTGCAGTATCCTCTAAATAATGCATATTCAATAACATATAATGAGTGGTATGTAAACTGCAGCAGTGTGGCTCTGTACACTAAAGTATGGCTTGTTAGTGTAGCTATTCACCTTGCAAAGTTTAAAGGTGTGCTGAACATACAAGTCAAATTCTTATATGTCTATTTTAAAACTCAACATGTAGATATCACAAACTGTTACTTGCTTAACATATTAAGACCATGTCACATTAGGCAACATTTCCAGTGATTTTAAGATGCAAGCTTCATTTACGTAATCTTAGCGATTCAGAGGTAGTTCTACACTCCTATAACTGCCAGTCATGTAGTCTGACTCGTTTCAATTAGTCGCCAAGTCTGACATAACCTCCAACTAGAAATCGTATAAATGTGTCTTCAGCTTTAGTTTAGTTGAGAGTGTGAATGAGGAAATTGGCACACAATGCTATTGGTGCATACTGTTTATTCTGAGCGCATTGCATGACCCTTAAAGAGACCTTGAAAAAGTTGGTGTTTGTTTAGAAATATGGGGATGTTTATAGAAGAATTTAATTAAAAAGTTAAATACATGAAAATATATATGCAGCACATTGAAAAAGCATTCAGCCCCAAAAACATTTCTACATTTTATTCTCTCTTAGAAACTTACAATATATTAAAGTAAGAAATTTGTAGCTGAACTACACTATACATCATGTCAAAATTAACGAACTGAAAACCTTTCATTAATGAATTAGTCAAGAAATACACATAATTGTGAGATTTAAAAAGTATTCCTTTCCTTTGTAAATATAAGGCAAATTTTGGTCAGGCATAGGCCTAACTCAGGCCACCTGTCTAAATATAGCTGTCAGACAAGAATGGCTCTTGTCAGAGAGGCTACTGTGAAGCGTTGGCTGAAGAAAAACATTTATTATAAATTAAATGCCCAGTGGAGGGTGGACAACCAGCTGGCCTAGGTAATTCTGACTTTCATGATGCAGAAACTGATTACCACTAAACCTAATTATTCGATTTTTAGGTTTATCTTCCTCATATGGGCCATCGTAGGAGTTTTTTGTTGATTTCTCCACAATGTCGGCTGGTCAAACAATCACATTCAGGGATCAAGAACTTTATCTATATTCTAAAATCAATGGAAACTGCTTTGGACTATTTTATTTGCTTTTGTAACTTTTCATTAACTTAACAACAACAAAATGTTTCTACTCAATAGGTGGCCAAGTATATATGTCTAGGTAAAATGTATATACTTTATATATTTATTTATATATATATATATATATATATATTAATTATATCTGGTTGTTCTATTGTCTGCCTTGTATACATATTTTAATTAGAAAACCTTTTTCTGATAAGAGTGAAGGTTTGTTTTGCACTTTCGAGGTTAAATGTTGAGTCTTAACAATACCTGGTTGATTTTGTATTTAGTATACTTACATTTATTAGAAATTATAAGGCGCTGTATAAATAAAGTTATTATAAGGAACTTTCAAAACATCACTTGGAAGACAGTGGAGAAAATCTAGAAGAACCTTTTGGCTTGAACACTTATCAGTATGTGTGGCATAATTCTCAGACTGTACATAAGCCAGGTAACACCATGCCTACTGTAAAACATTCTGGTGGCAGCATCATATTATAGGAATGTTCTTCCACCTGCAGGGACAGGCAGCCTACAAGGAATTTTTTGTATTGTCGAGCATTAAACTTTCCATCAGATTCCTGAGGAAACCTGCTCCCCTCTGCCAAAAAGCTTAAACTGGAAAGGAAATTTGTCTATCAAAAGGACAACAACTCAAATAACACTTGTAGAACAACAATGGAGTGGCTTAAAATAAAAATAATGTGACTTTAACCCCATCCAATATAAGTAGTAAAACATAAAAATTGCTAGCCATCACCACTCCCCAACTAACATGGCAGAAGCTTGAGCAGTTTTGCAAGTAGGAATGGGAGATCTTGCTCCATCATGTTGTGCAAGATTAATAAAGATTACTTACTGAAACAGCTGCAAGAGGTGGGTCAATGAAGTACTAAATGGCAGGATAAATACTTAGAAAATGGCTACATTCTAGTTTTTGAATTTTCATTTTTGAAGTATGATAACTGTACTACAACGGTGTTTGACTTACAAATAAAAATTCAAAATCAAACTAATCAAAATCTCAGGTGGTTGTAATTATTTACAGGGGAAAAAAAGGTTGAGGGATAAAAACTAACACTGTTCACAAATATAAACACCTAAAACTCCTGACAACAAATGTGCTTCACTATTTAAATCAGAAATATTACAACGCTATTAACACTGCAGGAACAATAATCGACACAAACCACAACACCAACACAAACGTATTAAGAATTACACAGCTCACCTTAGTTTCCTTTCTTCATGAACATCTCTTGTAGTACGTTCTTCCCGTTGATCATCTCTTTTGTCTCTACGATCTTCTCTTCCCTTCTCCCTCTCTTCCCATTCTCTCAGTTCTCTCTGTCTTTCTCTTTCTCGTTGTTCCCTTTCTCGCTCCCTCTCTCGATTCCTTTCACGTTCTCTATCTTCTCTTTCCCGCTCTCTTTCCCTCTCTCTCTCTTTTTCTCTTTCACGTTCTCGCTCTCGTTCCCTCTCACGCTCTCTTTCCCGCTCCCTTGCACGTTCTCGCTCCATTTCCCTTTCTTTTTCTCTTTCTCTCTCCTTCTCCCTCTCTCGTTCTTTCTCTCTCTCCCGCTCTCTTTCACGCTCTCGGTCTCTTGCTCTTTCATCCCGTCTATCATCTCTTCTTTCATCTCTTCTCTCTTCCCTCTCTGCTTCATCACTACGCCCTTGATGTCTTGCTGGTGATGCTGGTCTCTGATCTACAATAAAATAAACCAAAAAATGTCTGTGATTCATTTTTTTTTAATAAGTCCGTAAGTATACTGAGTAGTTTTATAGCTGGTAATAAATATTACCATTTTAAATCATAAATTAGGTATTTTATTTAAATTACTGTATGATACAACTTAGATTCTGTTATAATCAATACAAATAAATCAATATTATTCTTATTATAGATCCAGTATACAATGAAGATTAACTCTCACAGCACAAAATCTTACAGTATTACAGCAGTTTTAAAATGTTTTAAATAGTACACTAAACATCATCTAACTATATTACAATTTTTTCATGAAAATTAAACCAGGACTATAATGCATGGATGGCTAAATGATAAATTTTTCTCAAATTGTACATTTTTGTTTGGATGTTTTAATCAAAGTTCTTGAAAATTATATGAGAAAAATAATACTATTTAGAAATGTTGGTTTCTAATAACTTTGTTTTTGGTTACTGCTAAAAGGTCCATGCAGGACTTTTTTCCTTTCACAATGTTGTTTTGCTTTTATTGTTGTTTCAAGCACATAAGAGCAAAAGGAGTGTTAGAGAGAAGCTTGAAAGGCTATTATGTTTTCAACCTTTGGAGCACTTGCGGGGCATGGTGCACTGTGCAGTGTGGATGGATATTTCTAGCCCAAAGTTAAAATAAGTAATACATTAAAAATGGATTGCTTTTCAAAAATATAAGAAGAGAGCTGGAATTATATATAGCTGAGCATAATTAGGAGATCATAGCAATAATAGAAACTAGACTAAAAAGAGATGTGGATGATCATAGTACAGATGATCACACATTTGTAAGGAAGTGGAGGCAAAAAAAAAAAAAATTAAATGGAGGAAAAACGGGAAGTTGCCATGTACAGTATGTAGAACAGAATTTACATGCAATTTGTCAAATAGATGAATAGCCACATTTTAAAGTGTGGAACAGACCAAAAAGCATCAGTGATAAGGGCCAGATGCTAAGAGTATGTTACAGCATTAGTCCCCTTAACTCCCCCAGCACAGACTAAGAATGTTAAATTTCCAAGAAACTTGGTAAAAACAGTGAACATAAAGAATCAAAAATGTGTGAACATTAACTTTAAATACAGAACTTAATGCATTTTTATAGTGTTTTGCATATTTCTCTGAACAGTTGAAGGCTCGCTATTTATTTCATATTTTATGATGATGTTATTGGTAGATGTTTAAATGTTGAGAAGGTTGGGTTTTAAATGTGCAGTATGCGTTACTTTATTATAATACTATATTCTTTTAGGTCATTCTTTCTCTGTCTCTCACTCACTCACTCAAAAAACACAAAAAGATGGCTTTGGATTCACTTGTGGATTTTGCTGCTTTATTTTTAAGTTATTTAGCCTCCTCTCAAATCATTAAAAACTGAATAAAATAATAAGGGATCTGAAGGGGTTAGCTTCATTAAAACTATAAACGGTATGCAATCAATTTTCTGTAATGAAAGAAATATTCTTTATGAAGGTGATTTTATAGAAACCAATTATCTGATCACACAGACATGCAAATATAATGATAACATGAAACAACTGTATAAAAATAACGCAAGTCAAAAATATTTTGGTACCTGTTCAAGCATATTTTAGAATTATACTTTTAGAATAACATGTTCAGTATAGGGTGGTCCAGATCAAATTATGCAATTTCATTATGCTATAACTTATTAGGTATATTACAAAGAAAATCACCCAAAAAATCCTGGACCATCGAGAAGTGAGCAAATTGATGACATGAAGAATCGTCTTAGCGACAAACTGGAATATTCCCCACATAAATCAAAGTCATCCAGATGATCTGGATCTGCATAATTAGATCTGGACCACCCTGTACTTTCTAGAATGGTCAGAAAATTGATTATGATTTGTATAAATTTCATTGTTTATGTTTATAAATGTAAAATCGATAGATAATACAGTCCATATTTCTTACTTCTATATTTCTAAATAAGGTGGATTAAAAAAATCTTATAAATGATGTAAAAAGTAGCATGAATTCAACAAAATTACAGATTATGGAAGGTCTTTATAGTGAATAAAATAATCACTACTGTAATATCTTATTTTGAAAAGTAATGAAACAAAGGTTTAAAAAAATTATTACTGTGTCAACTTATTTTAAAACATTGTAACAATAATGAGTACAATTGAGTCATTAATCAACTACAGGGCAATGGAGCAGAGGTGGTGGTGGCAACTGTGGAGGGGAAAATAATATCATACTACAAAAAAAAAAAACAAAAAACAAAAAACACAAAGCATCCTGTTTCCACTTAAGTGTAAATAAATGTAAATTATGACGTAATAAAAGGTACGATTCCTGCAGTCGCACAAGGCAATTCTTTTACATGAACACAAAAGCATTCCCAGACATGAACTTTGCCGTTTTTCTTTTTGACATATTCTGATACAGTACTGTAGTGGAGTATTAATACGGTGATCCATTTTTATGTGTAGTTTTTACTCAGTTTTTATCATTAATTATTGTTCCTTCTGGAGCAAATTGTCTACTTACACTGCTACATTTTCTGAACTTGGGTACCAAATTAGCATTGAAATATTGATTCTTGCGACATCCCTACTAAATACTGCTTTCTGCTAATGAGGCTACCAGCACATATAAATGTAAATGTAAGCGGTATACATGTATTGTATTGTTTTACTATTTGAAACTCATCATATTTAAATTCTGTTAAAAAACACATACATTACAAACTAATTACTGGATCAAAGAAAACTTTAAGAACTAATAACTATAATTTAAAATAAAAAAAAAAATCAAAGATTATCCTTTTTCAGCATTAAGAAAAGGTCAGAATCAAAATAAAAACTTTTTTACCTCTGTCTCTGTTTTCTCTTCTGTCTCGTTCTGCATGCCCTCTTCTATCAAAAGATGAGTCCCTGGTTTGTTCTCTCCTATCACCTTCATATCGATCTCTCTCTGTGTGGCTGCTACGAGAATCCCAATTCTCATGATAGCTTGTATTATTGCTATGGCTCTCAAACTGACTCCCTCTGGCTGCTCGACTTCCTGAAAATATATGGAAAACAATAATATTAAGTCTCAAAAATTCAAGCTTTGGTTAAATACTCTCATAGACATAGTTTCAAGGCATGAAAGCAATGCAAATACTCTAAAATGGATCGTCAGTTTAACCTTTTTAAATTAAAGAGGGGGGACTGTATGGTTGCTAATTTCAAGAGTGAAATATTTTCACAAACAGAATGTCATCACCAAGATGCACTCAATGAAAATTCAGACTACCTTCTATAGTCGCATATACAGCATTTGCCTGACTTAAAATTTATTAAAATCTTAAATATTAATGGATCATTTTATTACCAACATATAAAAGAGTTTTCTGCTGTATAATATATCCACATTTTTCCAACAGAATTTTATTTTTTGTGATTTTGTTTTTTTTAATTAAACCAGGAAAATGAACACAAATATTAAAAGGTCAGGAAAAAAATCTATAAACCCTATACAGGGCCCTGTATCTCTTTCACTCCCTGATCCCCAAGGCCCCAAAAAAGCCTAGAAGTGGAGTCAAAATTAGCAAAATACATAGATGATGGGGGTAAAATAATCAGATAAAAAGAGCATCAAGCACACCACCAAATTAACCCAAGTGTGCTGTAACGAAGATGTCAAGGGACACAAAATAATAAAGAGCTTTCATTGTCGAAACTATGGTAAACCTTTTGAAAGAAGAAACTCTGGAGATATCAATTTAGAGGCAAAAAATTATTTAGCTGCTCCAGGGCCAAGATAGACTAGTTCACATTGGTGAGATGTGAAAGAAAGCTTTGAATGTCCAACAGAATCAGAGTTTGAGAATTACGACTGATATTTTTACAGGCATAAATGGAGAGAAACAGGCTCATTTGTAACCTGAAAGAAAAGACAGGAGGCAGTGCCAGGACATATGGAAGATGATGTAGGGTAAATCAAGGGAACATAAGTAATAAAGTGGATCAGAAGAGACATCTATGAGAAAACATTTATGTGGAGTAGGAAACAGTCTATGAATTATTTTGAGTTGTGTGAACTGGTAGTTTTTTGAAACAAAATCTGACATTATTAAAAGTGTTTTGCTAAAAGAGAGGAGAATCCATTGGATCAAGTTCAGAGGATTGCTTAATAGAGATTAAGCATACATATACACACACACATATATATATATATATATATATAAATATATATATATATATATATATATATATATA